>ML786552.1:605318-624402 GCA_009831015.1 Picea engelmannii | reverse complement strand
AGGCCATTCAATGTAAGGTGGACTAGGTCCAATATAGTATTAAATAAGGCCTATAATAAATGTAAGAGGATTTCTTAGAAGGTTCGACTTCTAGAAGGTTCATCCTCTAGAATGTTCATAGGTGGTTGGTATAACTATATAAAGGGATTCAAATAATGTAATGAGACAAGTTGAGAAGTATTGTATTTGGAGTTGAAGCTCAATAGGAGGATGCCCCCTCGAAGAGGCAAGTGAACAGGAGAGGATCCCTTCCATAATAGGATCCACTGTATGGTGTTGTCCTACCCTAAGGGTTTGATAATAATAAAGGATATTTTTCATATTGTTCTTGTATATCTACTGTGGTGCTTTTGTATTCAGTCTTTAATACTTAACAAATGGTATCAGAGCACTTTCCTTGGCAAGAAGTGTGGGAAAATAGTTTTTTTTTTTTTTTGCAGATTTTTTCAAAGAAGAAAAAGAGGGTCGTGACATTTCAGAAAATTTATGTATATTTCTGTGCAAAATTTGTAGAAACAGGTTGTAGATATAAGTTCCTCTCAGAAAAACACCCAATTTAAGAAAACTTCGTCTAAAACGAAGTCCAGGAAGTCAAGATATAGACATTTTAAAATCTGCAATTTTTAGGGTTTTTTCCGCGGATAACGACACGATTTTTTGATTTCTGTAGCACCTGGAGGCTGAAATTGATAAAATAAATCACATATCTAAGTTTCTCTTTCAAAAATAGTTTATTTCAAAAAAAATCACTCAAATTGAAGCTCCGTAAGTAAATATATAGTTGATTTACAATCATCCAATTTTGGGGGGTTTTCGTGACGACAACGGGACTGCAAAGTTCATAACTTTTCCTAGGGTGTAAAAATTGTTATCATATCAGTACCATTGGATAAATCATTTTAAGATATTTATTTTGATATATTATATATTGTGTTTCCAATGGATATTAGATCTCAACTCCTCATGGGCATTCTACAGAAGATTGAAGCCATTAAGAAACATTTTCATGAGGGGCAACAAATTATTAGGGATAGTTGTCACAATGGTCAAAGGTCCTTGGCTAGCATGTAGGAGAGATATCTTATGGAAGACACCAGGGAAGCATATAATCAATAATGCTATGCTTGGTATGTTTTTGAGGCTGATTGTGATGATTGGTATTAGGATTGTTTTCATTTTGGGGATGACAACCACTTTCATATTTTATTTGATGACTCTACTACACCTTTTGTAGAGAACATCAATGTAACAAATCATGAGCCATTTATGATTACCAATTTCCATCCTACATATTCTAAAGTGGTATTATTCTTTCCAGATTCAACTACAACTCTTTCCCAATATGTGGATGGATCTTCTTATTTGGATCCACAAGACAGGTGTCAGTATTTGGAGCATCATTTTCAGTTGGTTATTGGGTTCAGATATCTTCCACATGAATTTCACATGAGCACTTGGACATGGGACCCCGATTTACAATGGATATTGGACTACTTCATCATGGTGTCTTTCATTTCTACATGGGACCCTAGTTCTCTAACATACTTCAACACTCTAGTCCACACTTATCCATGGGACCCTCATATATGTTTGTACACTCTCATAGCAAGCATTGAGGACAACACTTTCATAAGGGGGATGGAATGTTAGGTAGCTAGAGAGGTAGTGGGGAGGCCCAAAGAGCCCATAGCGATAATAGTGGAGGCCATTCAATGTAAGGTGGACTAGGTCTACTATAGTATTAAATAAGGCCCACTATGGTAGTTAGATATAATAAATGTAAGAGGAATTCTTAAAAGGTTCCACTTCTAGAAGGTTCCTCCTCTAGAATGTTCATAAGTGGTTCGTAGCACTATATAAAGGGGTTCAAACAATGTAAAGAGACAAGTTGAGAAGTACTGTATTTGGAGATGAAGCTCAATAGGAGGATTCCCCCTCGAAGAGGCAAGTGAATAGGAGAGGATCCCTTCCATAATAGGATCCATTGTATGGTGTTGCCCCACCCTAAGGGTTTGATAATAATAAATGAGATTTTTCATATTATTTTTGTATACCTACTATGGTGCTTTTGTATTCAATCTTTGGTACTTAATAGTCATAGAATTTTTAGCCTTGCAATTGAAGAAAATATATAGGAAAGGATGTCAAGTATTTGCAGTGCACATGGAGGAGGCACCTAAGGATAAAGTGTCAAATGTTGAAGACTACACAGTACTAAAATAATTTGAGGATGTCTTTAAAGAGATACTGGGGTTACCACCAAAAAGAGATATTGATTTCTCTATAAATCGGATGCTTGGATCAACAAGTGTATCCAAGAATCCCTACAGGATGAGTACACTAGAGTTGAAGGAGTTGCAGATGCAACTTGAAGAGATTCCGAAGAAGAGATATATATGCTAAAGTGTGTCGCCTTGGGGTGCCCCAATGTTGTTCATGAAGAATAAAGATGGTACACTAAGAATTTGTATCAACTTCAGGAAGTTGAACAAGGTAACAATAAAGAACAAGTATCCTTTACCAAGGATAGATGACCTCTTTGATCAACTATGGGGCACATAGATATTTTCAAAGATTGATCTCAGATATGAATATCATCAAGTGAGAATTAAGGAAGAAAACATCAGCAATACTTCCTTCAGAATGAGGTACAGACATTATGAGTTCACAGTGGTGCCATTCGGATTGTCAAATGCACTAGTTGCCTTCATGTGTTTGATGAATGGAGTTTTAAGAAGTTACTTAGATAAGTTTGTCATTGTATTTCTGGATGACATACTTATTTACTCAAAGTCTAAATAAGAGAACACGAAACACTTGAGAATGGTACTGCAAGTATTGAGAGAGAATAAACTTCAAACAAAGTTGAGCAAGAGCTCATTTTATCAACGACAGATTCATTATTTGGGTCATATCATTTCCAAGGAAGGAATAGTTATGGATCTAGAAAAGATAAAATCCATTGAGGAATGGCTGACACCAAGAAACATCATAGAGGTGAGATCCTTTATGGGATTGGAAGGTTATTACAGAAGGTTTATTGAAGGATTTTCAAATATTTCACATCCAATTACATCCTTGAAAAAGAAAGGTGTGTGATTTGAATGGACTATGGATTGTGCAAGGAGTTTTCATCACTTGAAGAGTTTATTGACAGGTGCGACAATACTAAAGATTGTTGATTCAGATGCATACTTTGTTATGTGCACAGATGCATGAAAGGAAGGGATAAATGGAGTCTTGAGTAAGAATGGGCATGTGGTATGCTAAAAATCAAGAAATTTAAAAGAGAATGAAAGGCTCTATGCTACTCATGACTTAGAATTGGAAGCCATAGTGCATGCCTTGAAAATGTGGCAACACTATCTCATGGGTAAAATATTGAGATGAGGAAGAACCATAGTGGTTTGAAGTATCTGTTTGGACAACCAAGTTTGAATGCTAGACAAAGCAGATGGTTAGAATTCCTAAGTGAGTATGACATTGACATAAATCATATCATAGATAAAGAGAGCAAGGTGGTTGATGCACTCAGCAGGAGGGTGCATGAGTTGCATGCTACAATCATTAGCATGTATAAATTTGATTTGTGTGACCAAATTTTAGAGGTTTCCAAATAAGATCCGTGCTATATGGACATAAAGGAGACTTTACAACAAGGTATGTCACAATATAAGTTTGAAGGTTATGAGATAAAAGAGGATGTAATCTTCATGTATAGGCATAGATTCTATGTGCCAAATGATCAGGAGTTGAAAAGTATATTATATCAGAGATGCATAAGGTTCCTTATGTAGGACATCCATGCTATCAGAATACAACTGTCGCAGTCAAAAAGTAATATTATTGGCCAATTATGAAAAAGGAGGTTGCTGATTTTATTGCTAGATGTCTTGGATGTCAAAAGGTCAAGGCTAAGCACAGGCATCTAGTTGTTTTACTACAACCTTTTCCCAATCCAAAGTGGAAGTGGGAAGTTGTAACTATGTGTTTTATTACTACGTTTCCTAGGACTACTAAGAAACATGATTCTATCATGGTTGTGGTGGACAAGCTTACTAAATCTTCCCATTTTATTATCATGAAGTCAACACACAAGGAAACCAACATTGTTGAAATATACATGCGAGAAATTGCTAAGTTGCATGGTGTGCCTAAGACAATTGTGTCTAACATAGATTCCAAGTTCACCTCAAAATTTTGGAAAGGGTTAGTCAAAGGATTTAGAACAAATATGAACTTTAGCACAACATATCACCTTGAGGCAGATGGAAAAATAGAGAGGGTAAATCGAGTGATTGAAGATATGCTCATGATGTATGTGATGGATAAACCATTAAAATGGGAAGAATACCTTTACTTGGTAGAGTTTACTTACAACAATGGGTATCAAGCATCTTTAAAAATGATCCCATTTGAGGCATTTTATGGTAGAAAGTGAAACATACCAGTGAGTTGGGACAACCCAGTAGACTGCATAGTGGTTGGGATAGATCTTCTCTAGGAAATGGAAGAGTCGATGGTAAAGATAGGTAGAATTTAAAGGCTTCCCAAGACAGGGAAAAAAGCTGTGAAATAAAGGAAGAACTCGCAGAGAGTTTAAAGTGGCTAATCATGTGTTCTTGAAAGTTATAGCCAGACACAGTTCCCTAAAGTTGGGAAATTGTTTTAAGTTGGCAGCATTGTTGGACAACTGAGAGGGGGGGGGTGAATCAGTTGTTACCGTGCTTAAACAATTATGCTTCTATTAAAAACCTTACAAGGCACTCAATGATGATGACAATAATGCAGGGAAATAAACAAAGGCACATTCAGCATCAGTCACATATAGGAGAAACATAGAGACAGATATTTCCTGAGGAAACCCGTGCAGGGTAAAAACCTCTTTTTATTTATATGATAAGTAATAGTTACATTCTTTACATTATCATACATTTGAGCACTTACTTATAATGAGGCTACAACCTCAGTTTTGCAATATGCTACTTGCTGAGAGCACCAACTCTCTGTTTTCTCTAGCACCCACTAGAAGGAAGCACCAACTCCCTGATTTCTCTAGCACCAACTAGAAGGAAGCATCAACTCCCTGTGTTCAAGCACCCACTTGAACCTCTGTGGACACCAATCCTCCCTAGCACCTCCCAACCACCCTGAATTATAAATTCGTTGTTACTAAAACTTATTATAGCGATATAAAGTTATTCAATGGCTTACCATCCTTGTCGTTGTTCTGTTACACTGCTTTGCCCTATCTACATTAGTTTCTTCTGCACACCCCTAGCACTTTCTGTTCTTCTGCCTTTTATGCTCTATGTGCCATATCCCTTCAATGCACCATTCCTCGACTGTGCATTTTTGCTCCTGTGCTCTGCCTCCTTGCACACCCTTGAATTCTCCTACACAGCGAAAACCCTTATCTCTTCTTTGTTCATCATTCTTATAGTCTCTGTTGTCTTTGTGCATGAAATATTCTCAATGCCTCTGCATGCTCACTACGCACCAAATTCCTCCACAACTCGAGTGCTCTGTCTGATCATCATCGTGACTGTTCAGCTTCTCTGGTCGTTTTCCACTCGTTTAGCATTACTGTATGTTATACTGAGATTCCTCAGCCTCTTTGGAAGTTTGAGACTCTTCGTCTTCTCTGTGACAGTTGAGCTCACCTTCTCTGTTCTAGTTACAGGCCTCAATGCTCATCCAACTGTCACTCACCTCCACGAACATCTTCATCCCTCTTGAAGATTCCTAGAGACTCTTCACCTCCTTTATCAATCACCCCGAAGTGTCTTTGAGTCCTCTGGCAGAAACCATCAGTGGTTTCTGGAAGTTACACTGTGTCGTGCTATAGTATCCCTCTGATCTTGTTCAAATTCACCTGCACCGTTGGATTGGTTCCATGGGATCTTGCATTCATTTTCTCATTTTGGCAATTGGCAATTCGGCATTCATGTGACCATCTGTCTTGACACTCCCAGTCGTGATCCCCGAAAAGGAGCTTGGTTTCTCTAGCTCTTTCCTCCATCTCTTGCCGATGTGACCAATGGCTGTGACCACAACCTTATGCATAAAGCGCTTTTTCGATTTTGCGTTTTGTGAATCTGGAGATGATGCATCTCGACTCTTCAGGTCGCGATATCCGAAACCATGAAATGGAGCTTATTTGAATTGACTCCTTCCCTTCTTGTGACCATAGGTTGTGCCAAAAAGGAACTTCATATGTCGTGAGTTTCCACACCATGCTCCGTTGACCCCAAGTTAGCGAAATTCCAATCACTTTCCACTTGTCCTATGATTTGACGGTTCAGATCTGATCTTGATTTGACAGCTGCGATTAACTTTGAAATTTTGCATATCGCGAGTTCTTCGATGGAGGAGCTCGTCACTCCAAGTCGTGATAGGTGAAACTTCAAAATGAAGTTGGATCAATGGTCCACATCTTACCTTGATCTGACGGCTGCGATTAAATCACAATTTTGCATCTCGTGAGTTCTTCACTGGAGGTGCTCATCACTCCAAGTCATGATAGGAGAAACTCTGAGATGGAGTCGGATCAATGGTCCAGATCAAACTTGATCTAACCGTTATGATTAAATCACGATTTCGCATTTGGCAAGTTATTCGATGGAGGTGCTCAACACTCCAAGTCGTGATAGGTGAAACTCCGAGATGGAGTCAGATCAGCGGTCTAGATCAAACTCGATCTGACGGCTATGATTAAATCATGATTTCACATCTCGCAAGTTCTTCTATGGAGGTGCTCGACACTCCAAGTCATGATAGGCGAAACTCCAAGATGGAGCTTTATGGTGCTCTGATCTTTTGCCACACATCCTTTTGATCAATGGTCAAGATCTTATCACGATTTCGCATATCGCAATTTCATCATTCCTGTGGTATTGTTTCTTGACTCTCCAAGTTGCGAGTCACAAAACCCTGAAGCGATGTAAGACTGCTGACATCACATGTGGATTGACATGTGTCGAATAACTACCACGTGTCACTTAGATTTGATATTTCCAGTGGCCGAAGATGCCGAATCAACTTGACACTTTTTCTTGTAAGATTGTGCCACGTGTCCTTTCTATCATAGGCTGCTACCTGTTCTTGCTGGCATGGTCTATCACATTAACCTCCTGGAACTGACAGACTAGATTCATCCTTGATCCAATGACTAGGATCATTTCACCATTTCACATTTCGCGATTTCGACACTCTTACGATGAAGGGTCTCATGCCTTGACCCCTGATCCTACGACCCAAATCTTCTCGTGAATTCGCCACTTCATGATTTTGCTGCTTCGCGATTTCATCCACCTTCGCGATTTTACCGCTTCGCGATTTCATCCACCTTGGGATTTCGTCACTTCACGATTTCGTTGTTCTTGCCATCACTGTTCTTTTCCATAGCTGATCTTTGCCATCATTGTTCTTTGCCATCGCTGATCTTTGCCATCACTCGTTGTTCTTACCATCAATGACAAGCTTACTCCCAACTGTAAACCTTCCAACAATCTCCCCCTTTGGCATTGATGGCAACAAAGGCACCCCTGTTCTTTTCTCCCCCTTTGACATCAATGTCAAAGAAAACACACTCCCCGTGAGCTGTTGCATTAATTTTAGGAGGTATCGGATATGCAACCGATATAGGACTCCCCCTAATAGTATGGACTCTCTTAGATGTGAGACGGGATGACACCCAGCTTCTGTCTGAGATATTCAAATGGTGTCTTTGCTAGAGGTTTAGTAAAGATGTCTGCAATTTGTTATGTAGTGGGAATGTAATTGACCTGAACAATCTGATTGGTGACCTTCTCTCTCAGAAAATGATATTTTATGGGAATATGCTTGGTCTTGGAGTGGAATACAACATTTTTAGACACACTAATGGCACTAGTGTTATGACAATGAATTGGGATCGGTGCAGTGTATTTTACCTCCAAATCTGCAAGTGTCTGAATCATCCATAATACCTGAGTGCAACTGGTAGCAGCAACAATGTACTCTACCTCTGTGGTTGATAAAGAAATGGAACCTTGCTTTTTACTAATCCAGGCTACTAAGGAGTCACCCAGGAAGAATGCTCCTCCACTGATGCTTCTTCTCTCATCAACACAGTTTTCTCAATTTGCATCTAAGCAGTCAACTGAAGATTTTGATTTATGGGATACCACAGACCATAAGTCATTGTTTCTTTCAAATACCTAAATATCATTTTGACAGCTTGCAAATGAATTTGTTTAGGTGCAGCCTGATATCTTCCTACCATTCCTACAACATGCATTATGTCTGGGCGAGATGTTGTGATGTATAGCAGGCTTCCTATCATTGATCGATATGAGCTTCGATCAACATCAGGTGAATCATTAACCTTGCTTAATTTACATCCAGTTACCATAGGTGTACCCACAAGTTTAGAATCTTCCATTTGAAACCTTTTCAGCATTTCTCTTAGATATTTTTCTTGAGAAATGAACATCCCTTCATGCCTCTAAGTAATTTGCAAACCAAGAAAAAATGACAATTCTCCTATCATAGACATTTCAAACTCAGACTCCATGGCAGAAGCAAACCATTGTACCAATGAATCCTTATTACATCCAAAGATGATGTCATCTACATAGACCAGTACGATGAGCAAATTATTATCCTCTATTTTAATATACAGATTGTTGTCAACTGTTCCTCTCTTGAACCCTTTGTCTTTGAGATACGTATCCAGTCTGTGATACCAGGCTCAAGGGGCTTGTTTTAAACCATATAAAGATTTATTTAGCTTGCATACTAAGTTAGGGTTATCAGATAGTTTGAAACCCTCTGGTTGTTCCATATAGACTTCTTCACTTAAATCTCCATTGAGAAAGGATGACTTGACATCCATTTGGTAGACTTTAAACCTTTTATGAAAAGTATAGGCAAGAAACATTCTGATAGCTTCTAATCTTGCTATGGGTGCAAATTTTTCATCAAAATATAGTCCTTCTATCTGAGCATAGCCTTTACAGACTAACCTCGCTTTGTTCCTGATAACTTGTCCTTGCTCATTCAACTTATTCTTAAAAATCCATTTGGAGCCAATGATGTTTTTACCTTCAAGTATTTGAACCATCTCCCACGTATTGTTTTTCTCAATCTGATCAATTTCTTCATTCATTTCTTTAACCCAGTGGTCATCTTTGATGGCTTCATTAAAATTCTTGGGTTCCATCATGGATATGAAAGTTGTATGAGATTGTTTGGTGTTTTTGATTAGCTTTCTTCTAGTTTGTACACCTTTGTCTTTTTCCCCAACTCTCTGACTTGCAGGATGATTCTTTTGAATGATTCTGGAGGAGGAATTTGTAGTTGACTGTTGATTTGAGTCTGTCTGAGTGTTTGAGTCTTCATCTGATTCAGGGTCTTCATTTTCTGATTCTTGGACCTGTTCATGTTTAGCTTTAGCTGTGTCTTCTGTAGAAGACTCATTACTGTACACCTCTCTTGCTAGGATTCCTTCATCAATTTTTACATCAATACAGCCAACCATTTTATGTAGCCTCTTATTATAGCATCTGTACCCTTTATTGTTTGTAGCATGCCCTAAGAAAATACCTTCATCATCCCTGTCATCATATTTGTCGAGGTTCTCATGATTATTCTTTATGTAGCATTTACTCCCAAAGACTCTGAAGTGTTTGATTGAGGCAGGTCTTCCAAACCATAATTCATAAGGTGTCTTGTCACTTTGTGGTCTAAGGTGGGCTTTTTTAAGCACATGGACTGTTGTGTGTATTTCTTCTACCCAATAAGTTTGACCAATGTTCTTCTCATTCATCATTGACCTGGCCATTTCCTGCACTGTTCTGTTTTGCCTCTCAACTACTCCATTTTGTTGTGGAGTTCTTGGGATTGTGTATTCTCTCTTGATCCCATGATCATCATAGAATTCCTTGAAGTCTCTTGACATAAACTCTCCTCCCAGTCTGATCTTACTTCCTTTAACCTCTTCCCTGTTTGAGTCTCAGTTAAATCCTTAAATATTTTAAACTTCTCAAATGCTTCAACTTTTTCTTTGAGAAAGGAAACCCAAGTAAGTCTGGAGTAATCATTGATCATCAACATGAAGTAGTTTTCTTTCCCTGATCCTTCCTATATTGATGGTCCACATAAATCCATATGAACTAGTTGGAGTGGTTTTTATATTGAAGTAAAACTCTTAGAATTAAGTTGTGTCCTGTTTTTCTTCCCTACTTGGCAGGGTTTACACATTGAATCTTGGGGCTTTGATATCCTTGGAAGATCTTTTACTACCTCGAGTTTATTGAGTTTGATTAAGTGGTCAAAGTTTATATGTCCAAGTCTCCTATGCCATAACCAGCTTTGATCATATTTACTTAGATGACATTCTTCTCTATTTTCTTTCAGCACATATACATTATTTTATGTCCTTATGCCTTTGGCCACCACTTGTCCCGAGTTTACAGAATTTATCTTGCAGTCCTTGGACGTGAACAACACTTCGCATCCTCTGTCACACATTTGACTTACACTGAGCAGATTATGTTTCAGCCCATCCACAAGTAGAACATCTTGGGATTTTCCTTTTCCATTTAAGCTCACCATTCCTTTTCCCTTTATTTTCCCTGGAGCATCATTTCCAAAGGTTACGTTTCCTGATTTTATTTCACTTAGAGATAGAAACTTGGATTTGTCTCCCGTCATGTGTTTGGAGCATCCACTATCTATATACCAAGGATTCATTTTTCTTTGAGCGGACAACACTAATCCACACTTGTCACTTTCCTCCTTCTTCCAAAACTTGACATTTTCAGCAGGGGATTTTGAATCTGGTTCATATTCCCTTAAACGACAGTCAATAGATTTGTGTCCATAGTTATGACAGATGTAGCATTCAATCTCATTGTTCAACAGGTCAAACTTATTGGTGCAACGTTTCCTATTCATTGACTGTTGATTATTTCTTGACCTCTTTAGTTGCACGTCCTTGGACTTAATTTGGTAATTGGCAATCAGTGAAGGTTTGTTACTTGGTTGCATCATCCTTTGTTGTGGCAAGTATTTATTCCTTTGAAATCTTAATTGATCATGTCTAAGTCTTAAGGAACAATTCACATCTTTGTGACCAAAGTTAGCACAATAGAAACAATAGCCATAGAAAAATTCTTTGTACCAGGAAAATGGTTGTCTTCTTTGAGCAAATCGATTTCTTCCAGGCTGATGACGTCTTTTAGCAGTGAGCGTATTACTTCTTTGTTCTATAGATTCAGATCTTGCATCTTTTACCTTACTCGACCTGGGTGGCTGATTGTCTTCCTTTGTTTCTGCAGGTTTGTTATTTTCATTGGTTGTACTTTTGACAAACTTGATGGGTTCTTCATTTCCTGGCTTACCATTACTTGATCCCTCTTCATAACCCAAGCTAGTTTTTAGCTTTGGATTCCTTTGCTGATTCAGAATGGTGGCCAATCCTTCTGAGGCTTTGATACTTGACAGATTCTGATTATACAAGGCTTGAAACTTCTCCATTTATTTCCTCGTTTTCACTACTTCTTGTTCTAATGCTTCACATCTTGCCTTCTTTTCTGATAGTTGTTGTTTTAGAATCTCTTCAATTTTCTTTGCCTCTTCCAATTCTACTTTTAGTAGGACAAGGTCTTCATCGGGTTCTTTACTATCTTTCTTGAACTGTATCAACAATTGTCTCTGCTTTCTGTTCTTGATTCTAAGTCTGTCAATCTCTTCCAGTGCACTGATCAGTTCTCCTTCCATGTCAACCACAACTTATTCTTCATTAACATCACTCCCTGTGCTATTATTGTCATAGTCCTCTTTGTCCATAAGTATGAAGTCATTTAGTTTATCTTCAATAGATGAATCATTGTCTTTATCATCTGAAGGATCATCATCATTGTTTACGCAAAGACTTTTCTTCTTAAAGTTATTCTCTTTAAAGAAATTTCTATGTTTGTATTTCTCCTCATCATCACAAGTCTAATCCTTTACTTTGTGGGGACATTTATTTGCAAAATGACCTATCCTACCACAGTTAAAGCATTTGAAAGGAATTTTACCTTTGTATTTTCCTAATCCCTTCTTCAGTCTCTTCACAAATTTTGCTTCAATTTCGCCGGGCTCAGAATCCTCATTCTTGTCTGCTTTAAATGATGCTTCTCTGGAGGTGGGTTTATCTTTAACTATTATCATTTCATATGCAGTCAATGTTCCTAGAAGTTGATCAAACTGCAAGGTTTTTAGATCATTAAGTTCTTCTATAGCAGAGATCTTCGGGTTGAACCTATCTGGGAGAGATCTCAAGATTTTTTGAACTAAAGAAGGTTCCCCAATTGTTTCACCAAGTGACTTCATTGCATTTACCATTTCTTCTACTTTTAGAAATTATTTTCCAACAGTTTCATCTTCCTTCATCTTTAGTTGTTCAAACTATATTCTGTAGGTTTGAAGCTTTGCATCCTTTACCTTCTCATTACCCTCATAACTGCTAATGAGTTTGTCCCATATTTCTTTGGCAGTTCCTAGGTGCATAACTTTTATGAATTCTACTTTTGCAAGCCCACTCAAGATAGCATTCATAGCCTTAGCATTGAAGCTAAATTCTAGTTTGTCATCCTTATTAGCTAGCACAACTAGCTTTACATAACTAGTATCTACCACATCCCAGACATCTGCACCTAACGACATTATGTAGGTTCTCATTCTAACTTTCCAGAATGCAAAGTTTGTTTGATTGAACAGAGGGGCCTTATTGGTTGAATTTCCTTCATGGCTTGACATGTTTAAGCTCTAGGATCTACCCTTAGATAAAAGGGGCTGGCTCTAATACCAATTGTTGGACAACTGAGAGGGGCGGTGAATCAATTGTTACCGTGATTAAACAATTATGATTCTATTAAAAACCTTACAAGGCACTCAATGATGATGACAATAATGAAGAGAAATAAATAAAGTCACATTCAGCATCAGCCACATATAGGAGAAACACAGAGACAGATATTTCTTGAGGAAACCCATGCAGGGTAAAAACCTCTTTTTCTTTATATGATAAGTAATAGTTACATTCTTTACATTATCATACATATGAGCACCAACTCATAATGAGGATACAACCTCATTTTTGAAAGCTGCTACTTGTTGAGAGCACCAACTCTCTATTTTATCTAGCACCCACTAGAAGGAAGCACCAACTCCCTGATTTCTCTAGCACCAACTAGAAGGAATCACCAACTCCCTATGTTCAAGCACCCACTTGAACCTCTGAGGACACTAGTCCTCCCTAGCACCTCCCAACCACCCTGAATTATAAATTATTTGTTACTAAAACTTATTACAATGATATAAAGTTATTCAATGGCTTACTAGCCTTGTCGTTGTTCTGTTACACTACTCTTTCCCATCTGCATCGGTGTCTTCTGCACACCCCTAGCACTTTCTATTCTTCTGCCTTTTATTCTCTATGTTCCATATCCCTTCAATGCACCATTCCTCAACTGTGCATTTCTGATCCTGCGCTCTGCCTCCTTGCACACCCCTGAATTCTCCTACACAACGACAACCCTTATCTCTTCTTTGTTAAACATTCTTATAGTCTCTGTTGTCTTTGTCCATGCAATATTCGCAATGCCTATGCATGCTCACTCCATGCCAAATTCCTCCACAACTCGAGTGCTCTGTTTGATCATCATCATGACTCTTCAACTTCTCTGGCCATTTTCCACTCGTTCAGCATCACTGTATGTTATACTGAGACTCCTCAGCCTCTCTGGCAGTTTGAGACTCTTCGTCTTCTCTGTGATAGTTGAGCTCACCTTCTCTGTTCTAGTTATAGGCCTCAATGCTCATCCAGCTATCACTCGCCTCCACGAAGATCTTCATCCCTCTTGAAGATTCCCAGAGACTCTTCACCTCCTCTGTCAATCACCCCAAAGTGTCTTCGAGTCCTCTGGCAGAAACCATCAGTGGTTTCTGGCAGTTACACTGTGTCATGCTACAGTAGCCCTCTGATCTTGTTCAAATTCACCTGCACCGTTGGATTGGTTCCATGGGATCTTGCATTCATTTCGACATTTCAACATTCGACAATTTGGCATTCGTGTGACCATGTGTCTCGACACTCCCAGTCGCGATCCCCGAAAAGGAGCTTGGTTTCTCTAGCTCTTTCCTCCATCTCTTTCCGATGTGACCAAGGGTCGTGACCACAACCTTATGCATAAAGTGCTTTTGTGATTTCACATTTCGTGAATCTGGAGATGATGCATCTCGACTCTCCAAGTCGCGATCTCCGAAACCTTGAAATGGAGCTTATCTGAATTGACTCCTTCCCTTCTCGTGACCACCGACGGTGACCATAGACTCTTCCAAAAAGGCACTTCATATGTTGTGAGTTTCCACACCATTCTCCATTGACCCCAAGTCAGCGAAATTCCAATAGCTTTCCACTTTTCCTATGATTCGACGGTTTAGATCTAATCTTGATTTGACGACTGCGATTAACTTCGCGATTTTGCATATCACGATTTCTTCGATGGAGGAGCTTGTCACTCCAAGTCTTGATAGGTGAAACTCCGAAATGAAGTTGGATCAATGGTCCATGTCTTACCTTGATCTGATGACTGCAATTAAATCGCAATTTCGCATCTCGTGAGTTCTTTGTAGGAGGTGCTCGTCACTCCAAGTCGCAATAGGCGAAAATCCAAGATGGAGTCAGATCAACGGTCCAGATCGAACTCAATCTGACGGCTATGATTAAATCGTGATTTCTCATCTCATGAGTTCTTTGATGGAGGTGCTTGACACTCCAAGCCACGATAGGGGAAACTCCGAGATGGAGTCGGATCAACGGTCCAGATCAAACTCAATCTAACAACTATGATTAAATCATGATTTCACATCTCGCGAGTTCTTCGATGGAGGTGCTCGACACTCCAAGTCGTGATAGGCGAAACTCCGATATGGAGCTTTATGGTGCTATGATATTTCACCATGCGTCCTTTTGATCAACGGTCAAGATCTTGTCACGATTTTTCATATCACGATTTCAACATTCCTATGGTATTGTTTCTTGACTCTCCAAGTTGCGAGTCGTGAAACCTCAAAGTGATGTAAGCCTGCTGACGTCACACTAGATTGACACGTGTCGAATAACTGCCACATGTCACTCAGATTTGAGATTTCCAGTGACCAAAGATGTTGAATCAACTTGACACTTGTTCTTGTAAGATTGTGCCATGTGTCCTTTCTGTCATAGGTTGCCACCTGTTCTTGCTGGCATGGTCTATCACATTAACCTCCTAGAACTGATGGACCAGATTCATCCTCGATCCAATGAATAAGATCATTTTTCCATTTCACATTTCTCGATTTTGGCACTCTTATGATGAAGGGTCTCGCGCCTTGACCCCTGATCCTATAGCCCAGATCTTCTCGCGAATTTGCCACTTCATGATTTCGTTGCTTCGCTATTCTTCCACCTTCGAGATTTAGCTGTTTCGCGATTTTGTCTACCTTGCGATTTCATCACTTTGCAATTTAGTTGTTCTTGCCATCATTGTTCTTTGCCATAGCTGATCTTTGCCATCGTTGTTCTTTGCCATTGCTAATCTTTTCCATCGCTGTTATTATCTATCGCTCGCTGTTCTTGCCATCAATGACAAGCTTACTCCCAACTGTAAACCTTACAACAAGCATGCTACTGTGGGCCATTTGAAATCCTAGAGAGGATTGGTCTTGTCACTTAAATTCTTGCATTTCCTGCATCCTTGTGTATTCATAATGTTTTCCATGTATCATTTCTTAAAAATTATGTACCTGATGCTAATCATATTATTGATTGGAATGTGATTCAGGTGGAGCCAAAACACGATTTTCGAGTGCAACCAGTTTGCATATTAAATTAGAAAATCAAACAACTATGAAATTTACTCATGGAGCTAGTAAAGGTCCAATAGACTTGGTATGGTCCTAAGGATGCAACTTGGGAGCACGAGGATTCTATGTGGGTAGAGTATCTACATCTTTTAGAAGGTTTTTGAAATTTTGTATGTACATGTGTGTATGATGCACTGAGGACAGTGGATAAATAAGGGGGAGGGGAATGTAATGTCCCTAATCCAAACCCTTTGTAATTGTACATATAATATGGTGATTCATTGGTACCAATTGTGAATGTAAATATGCATATAGGCTAGTGAGTTGTTGGCACAAAGTTTTGGTTCTACGTGCATCTGAGTAGTGTGCAGAGGATTGTTATAAAATAAAGGGTGCACACATTCCATAATGTTGCATGCACCTGGTACTTAAGTGCACAAGGTTACCTAGAGGTGTCCATCAAGTTGGTTTNTTTATATATATATATATATATATATATATATATATATATATATATATATGTATGTATGTATGTATGTATGTATGTATGTATGTATGTATGTATGTATGTATGTATGTATGTATGTATGTATGTATGTATTGAGGCCGAAGAGCCTGTGTGGGTATGAGGCTAGTGAGTCGAGACACAAATTGGTCAATGCACATATCTTTGTAAAGTGTAATCATACTCAAGTTATTAATATATCACATCGATGTGCATAGACAAATCAGACGAAAAGAGATGGGGGGATAACTCCACTGAAAAAGGGAAAAGGGGGGAAACTTAAGTCCTAGGGAATATTTTAATAATATTTCCGAAAAAATGTAAGTTATGGGTATTTATTTTATCCTAAGTTTTTGAGGGTAGGGAATGAGTCACCAAGTGGATAAATCTACTTCTGAAGGTGAAAAGTATCAAGTTTAAGGGATGCAATATGTTAGAAAAACAGGACCGCGGAGAAATAAAATAAAAGAAATGCAGATATAAAACATAGAAGATACACAATACAATAGAGACACAGATATATGTGGTTCACCCAGTGTGGGCTTTGTCCACCTAATAAATTGCTAGGTCCTTCCCTTTTAATATCCAAAAAAAATGAAGGGGTACAACCTACAACGCACCTGTTGTAGCTCCCTCTTCTTTCTTTCACAGTCTCCTCTCTTAGAATACAATATTCACACACATACACAACCACAATATAATTCCCTCATAAAAGAGGGTTTCCTTCTAGGGAAAAAATCCCTAAAATAATTTCCATTGTTAGATCTGCGAACTTATAATGAACGATCCATATTGACTATGAAATTATAATATTTTACAAGGAAATTTTTCCCAAAATTTCTCTTTGGGGGGTTTCCCCCGAATCCCCTGCCGGGGGGGGCGCGATACAAAATTTGTCGCCACCACCCCCTGGATCCCCCTAGAGACAATTGTGGGGGGGAAAGCCCCCCCACACCCCTCGTCAGGGAATGGGGTCCAAGCACAGCTAAAAATAACTTATGAATTAGGAACATAATCAGGATCCACAACCAAAACAATATATATTTTTGGTCTTAGTGTATTTTGAGGGGAGGTTATTCAATTTCTTGTAGGCAAAAGGGGTGAGACTGTTGGGAAAATACGACTATTACCTTATCTACAGAGAGAATCTTGTAAGGGGTTTTTATTCTATATCCATATTATTTTTTTTGAAGAGGCGGGTTGTCAGGCCTATGAAGTAGTCTCTCTAGGTGAGAGATTTTCTTTTGAAGAGGCTGGTTGTCAAGCCCATGAGCATACTCTCCAGGTGAGAGTTTTTCTAGGAATTGTTCCCTGGTGTGCTGGGCATTGGTTGCAGGGCTCAGAGAGTTCCTATTAGGCTTTTTGTTGGAACCCTAGAAGGGAAGTGGGGCAGCTGAGGGACCATTGAGTAGAGAAGGGGCACACTTCCTTAGGTGTAATAGGTGTGTGGGGAATGAGAGACTATAGAATAATTGTAGTAGTCTCACCTTGGACTGATCAATTATGTTGAGTATCAGACCTAGCCTGGAATTAGGAACCCTTTTTCCCTAGTGGAGTTAAGCCCCAACTCGAGGGTGACTTGTTGCTAAAATATTATGAGAAACAAAGTCTATGGCTGGGAGGAACGTCTAAGTTCTACACACAATTGGTGACTTTCATAAAAGATAAGTGTTCTTTGTGTGCTTGTCTCATTTACTATGTGCTTAATTATCAATGTTTGATATGGTTTAATTCTTGTATGTTGTCCCATATAAGTAATTTTTGTTATTTTGTTTAATGTTGCTTGCACATGTAAGTGTGATGTTGATATTCATTATTATAGTTGTGCATGAGTATGAAAGTTGTTGATAGTATTTCCTATTAATTTAACATTATGATATTGGTCATGGGTCTCCAAGGCAAGGTTTGAATGGTCGTGTGTGTAGGAAAGTAGCCTGTGTACACAAGAGGTTGTAATCTGTTTGTGTGTTCAAGGAAATAGACCCCGCGCACAAGGAAAAATCATATTTAGCATGTGACACCATAATGGTTGCACACAGAGCAGTGTTGTGTATGCAGTATTATTGTGCGTAGCTATTTTGAGTCACTTCCACTGCTTAAAGGTGTGTTAAAAGGAGAAAGTTAGTGCAGTCTGACTCAACTTGAGGTTGAGCGCGTTACTTCAAGTTATACTCCACAAAATTATGATTAGAATAGAATCTGTGCAGTGGATTTCAATGTAACATTGTTTAGTAGTAAGTTGGGTAATGTTACAGTATGGTATCAAAAGCAATTTGGTAATGGGAATGTTACAAAGTGACAGAAGTTGAGATCGTGTGACATGGCCCAGCCTGGATGGTTGGGGATATTACATTGTATCTCTTGAATGTGCACAACTTATTTGGTTAAATGCAATTGACACTCTCGATCACACATTTGCTTTCCATGATCTTCACTTTCCACTCTAAAACAATGGAGAAATGCCCACATCACATGATATGTTCGCACCATCATGTGTATATAAATATTCATATTAAAATAAATAATTATTCTTAAACTTATATACTAGTACATAAACATGTTTAATTTAAATATATGAATTTAGTCTCATGGTCCATCACATACCATCATTTTGCATCCAATTCCTATGTTCAATGCATCTAATTCACTTTCCTTGTAGGTTAGTCTCAATTTATATATTTTCTTCTTCACCCATGTGTT
>ML786552.1:590465-604573 GCA_009831015.1 Picea engelmannii | reverse complement strand
ATATATATGCCAAGTGTCAACC
Organism: Picea engelmannii; assembly: GCA_009831015.1. NCBI lineage: Eukaryota > Viridiplantae > Streptophyta > Pinopsida > Pinales > Pinaceae > Picea > Picea engelmannii. The sequence goes on along the minus strand of ML786552.1, from coordinate 604,551 downwards.
CCATGCTAGTCACACTTCTACTCTAGTGAAACTCTTGTATACTTAAACAATTGTTAATAGTTTAACACTTAGTCATATATAATCATACATCCATGAACATGAGAAACCAAGAGAACAACTGCAAAAAAAATGAAAGACGAACACAAAAATAGTGTGGGAAAAAAGAACTGTCCCTAACACCTTCCTAAGTCTTTGTTATTGTGAAATATTTACAATATGAGAACTACCAGCACAATTTACAACTTTGACAAAGTCACACGACTAGCTTGACCTCACCAATACACTCATACACATATTCATCACACCAATAATTTCTTTTGCAACCATCTCCACAACCTCTTGTGGTGCACCTCAGACATTCCCACAACAACAAACTTGTTTTCCTTTTGTTTCAATAGACTTTCACCATGCTAACATAGATTTCGGTTCTACCTCACACATGCCTCCAATAGACCTTCATTTCTAGACTTCCCCAAATCCCCCCAAAGCATCCCACTCTGGGATACTTTTCTTCCATCTTGGAAACTCCGCCTCAGTTCGTTTCCTCTAACTTTCCTCATAATTGTTCTCCAAATATCTTGCCAATATTCCATGCCTTCCTTTGGTTTTTATCCCTTGCTCTTATAGGAACTCCAAGGGTTACTTATGTGAAAGAACATGTATTTTGGGTGTTTCGTGCCCCTTCATGAGTCGTCACATTCAATCGACTCAACACAACCCTCCATGGACTCAGTGTGCCCATCCAAGCTTGCATGCCCATCAAATTTCATGTCTCTCAGATTGGTGTGTCCCATCCTTGGGAGCACACCCCTTTCCTTGTGCATTCTCTTGTGTCATTCATCATAAATCCTTGTGGGTTTGTATATGGGGTCATTCAACCTCTCCAGTGCACCCATGTTGTCAAGGGAATATGGGTTTGCTCCTTGGGCATGATTCTAAGTTGCCCCACCCTTTCCCAAACACAAACCAAATCTTCGTCAGTCGTTCTAAGGAAATTAAGGTGTGTCCCCCATTGGTGTTGCACACCACCATTGTGCACCCAAGGTGCTCCTGATCACACCAAAATGTCTTTGTTTTCCCAACCAATCACTTCCTCCTTGTTCTCTTCATTTGTTATATCGTTGAATTTTCCCATGGAGCATGATCCCTTGGTGGGTGTCATGGGATACCTTACATCCTTCCCCACTCCAAGTTGTTTCCATCCTCAATAAAATTTGTCAATCTCTATGGTGTCTCTGCCCCATCTCCAAAAATTGTCACCACTCAACAACTGTTGTCATCAAGAAAAAATATCCTCAGGAAGTTCTGCAAAGTATGTTGAAGTGCTAGATGCTCTTGACCTATGATGGCTTCAATACTTCGGCTCTATCGTTTTTGTGTCATGTACATTGGATCCTCTCAAGTTATGAACTAATTGGGTGATCAATTAAAATTTGTGTTCAATGCTAGATAATGCACATCTCCACATCCAACAAACCCTTTTCTATCTGCCTCATCGTCATCCTATCCAACCCCTCTTGGTCTTGTTGAGTCTCCCACTACAATATCAACCTATTCATATCACTTAGTTGAACCCATTTTACTCTAGAAAAGGTCTTTCTCCTTTCCCTAATTTGGAAAGTCACCTCCACAACCCATCTGTTGTTCCACAAATTCCTTGCTTGATTATTTCTATGACACCTCCACTAGGCATCACCATTCATGTTTCTTTCTCTAGGAAACACATATTTTTCTTCTTCATTTAGCATGAAAAGTGTACCCAATAGTTGCCACCAAGGCTATTGAAGGCTATTGACATACATCGTGTCTGACTTGTGCTTCATGTACAAGTATTGCATGACCAAACAAACTTCCTTTGGTGTTCATCCCAACTCCTCAAGTCATTCCGCAGTAATTTGGAAGTCATGTATCCACATGGCCTTCATACAAAATTTTACGATTGTTGTTGGATGTCAGTCTTCAAATCCTACCTCTTCCACATTTGTCTCCAAATCTAGTTGGGTAATTTCCCCCATGCAATGTCTTGGTTCAATTCTTAGAGTCTTTGTAGTGGGTAAGTCTACTACCCAATCCTCCACAACATCCATAACATGTTGTTGATGACTATTCACTTGGTGATATTCCTACTGCTCCATGGAAATTGGAGATTCCAACTCTCTCTTACACTCACTTTCGTGGCTATGCAGGTCCTTAAATTGACCAACCTTTCCCATGGTTGTCTTCACCGAACTATTCATCACCATCAAATGTTTCTCTTCTTACCCCAAAATACTCAGAGATGTTATGGTGTGGAAGACTTCTTGTTGTCATGTCTCATTGCAATTCTTGTCGGTGCTCCCACTGAATCCTTATACCAACCTAAGCATAGAAATCCTAGGCTTCCTCCCGAGCTTCCTCTTCATTGTTAGGGGTGCGCTTGGTATTCTGGAATCATCCAAGAATACTAAGAAACTTTTCTGAATAAGTGGAGCTACTTTGGAAAGTTTGAGGAAGTCCAATCCCAATATCAATGCATGATCTTCCAATGCATCTACCAACCCCATGTTGCCAAATCATTCCCCAACTCTCAATGGTGTTGATTGAACAATCCATTTCACTGGAAACATTGTTGACTTCAACACTTTACTTGTTCCATTTCAATTCTTAGGTTTGCGATGAAGAGACTTCACGACTCATTTACTCAAAAAATTGTGGGTTGCCTAGGTGTCAACCAAGGCTGCCATCATCAACCCACTTACTGTTGTGTCCACAAAGTAGAGTCCTTAAAATGCTTCACTTTGTGAAAAAAGTTTTTGACCTCTTTTCGTGAACTCCTGCATGCATTCCACCAACATATCCATGACTTCATTCATCTCTTCCATCATCTTATACACTTGAATGGTCTCTACCAAGGGTTGTTGATGATTGTAGTTATGTGATACATTCTCCAGAACAAAAACCTGAGAGAGAGCCCCTGAGAGGGGTGTGTGGTTCCTATATGAGACAGAGCTGGAACATAGAGAAGGACTCCTCCTTACAAAGAGTTGAGAGGAACTCCAAATGATTATCTTGCGTAACGCAGTGAGAAAGGAGATCTGCAGAGTTGGACGTGCATGTGGCTGAGCACAAGGTGAACGTGTGAAATCCCAAAGTGTTCGGTGAATCGTCATGAGAATAGAAATGAAGATGATGTACTATCCTCCTCTAAACAGAGATTTGATGAGAAACTCTAGATGACTCTCCTATGTAATGCAGTGGGAAAGACAATTTGTTGAGTGGACGTGCATGTGGATGAGCACAGGTGAACGTGATCCTAGTCACTGAGAACTATTGAAGAAGTGGTTATTTTGTGTAATGTAGTGAGCCAGAGATATGGATATCCCTATGGATGTGCCCCTAGTGGATGATCACTAGTGGGTGTATAATATCCCTTGCTATATTGTTCAAGAGTCAGACCACTTGTAACCCTAATTGTAATGTAAAGGGTACAGGTCAGCCCCACCTTAATGTGACTAGTAATTAATGTAAAAGATAATTAATCCAGTTAATATTAATTATATTATAAGATAGATAGGTCGGCCCTATTGTGTCAATAGACGCTTTTGTTGATAGGTTCAGTCTAGTATAAGTAAAGGTAAATTACCCATTGAGGAATCATATCTTTCATGTGAGTTTGGAAATTTGAGCAAGTACACCTTCTTGGGAAAAGTGCACACCTTTATTGGGCATTAGTATTCTAGGTTTTGGGCACCCTCTTGTGTGCTAGGTTCTATTGGTGGTGAAGTTTTTTCTCTTTAAGAATATAGTGAAGGATTTTGGCAGGGTTTTCTTCCCTTGTTGAGAAGGGTTTCCCAGGATACTTGTTGTGTTCTTGTGCATGGTGTATCTTCTTGTGATCTTGGTTATTGCAACATTAATGATTATGGTTAAGTCAAATGATAAAATGTAATGAACTTCATGCTTAACCTTTCTCATATAAAAATCAACATGGTATCAGGCATAGGTCTTGAATAACTCCTACACAAGCATTCAAAAGGATAAAACGTCCTCTTGCAGTTTCGTACGGCCTCTAGGGTTTGCAGAAATCCGTACGACACTCATTTGATCAGCCCTTTCACCCCTTTATAAGTGGACATTGGAGATAATTTTTGGACCATGTTGTATGACCCTCCTCAGTGCATCTCCAGAGACCTTAAAAATAAAATTCCAAGGATTTTGAGTTTTTGGACCTAGGGTTTCTATGGTGCCAAGATTTTCTACAGAATCCTGATCTTAGACTTCTACAACTTCTTGAAGAATTTTTTTTCAAATTCAACAAAAAATTTTGTGACACTCTCAAAGTTGATTGTTGGCAGTCATAATCCCAACAAAATCCAAGGTTACTAATCCAACCTAATCATTAGGTTTTCCAAGTCCAGTAGGCGAGAGTTTGAAGAATACAAACAAATGAAGAACAAAGCCTTAGTAGAATATAGGCTTGATGGAGCAAGCAACTTCAGATCTTGGAAATAAAGGCTTCAGGTCACCCTTGCAGAGGATGAATTTTTGGATGTGGTAACTAAAACTTTACCAGCCACAACTACAAATCTATAAAATAAGATGAGAAAGGAAGAAGATGTCAAAGCAATAAAATTAATCATCTACTCAGTAAGAGATCATCTCTTACCTCATATTTCCAACCTGAAGACAACTTATGATATGTATTAAGCATTAAAAGAAATGTTTGAAAGTAACAACACCCTCAAATATCTTACCTTGAAGAGTCAACTTCAAAGTACAAAGATGATGAAAAGTGACACAGTTGCTATCTTCTTTACGAAGATATGAGAGATTAAATAATAGCTAGAAACAATTGGAGAAATCATGTCTGATAGAGAACTTGTCCTAACCACTCTTAACAACCTCCCAAAACATTGGAAGCCTTTTCTTTAGAGTATCAGTGGAAGAGAAAGTCTACCAAACTTTGATCGTCTATGAACATATTGTACTCAAGAAGAACTTAGAATTAGAAATAGAGGAGTGGAAGACTCACCAGAAGAAAACCATGCTCTTGCACTTCATACAAATAAAGGAGGAAAATTAAAAAGAAACTTCAGACAAACATTCAAAGATGAGAAGTCTTCATCAAACCCAAGTTATAATCAAAGAAGAGATGTTTCAGAAATTCAATGCTTCAGATGTGACAAATATGGACACTATGCAAGAAACTATCCAACCAGGAAGAAGGGAAGGCAATATGCTTCTACCATTGACATTGATCTAGATCCATCTCAAAAGAATGAATATAAGAGGGAGGAGAAGTACTTCCTCTAAGATAAACATGACTTCAAACCTAGGTAAATCAATTGATCTCAAATTTTATAGTTGACTGCATTTTGTTTTAATAAATGAAGGGTATTATCCCTAGTATGGGAGCCCTCAAAGACTTGGACCATTATCCCTGGTAAGGGAGTCCAAACCATATCTGATTGATTATTATGTTGGAAAAAAAGACATAAAAAGATCTGACAAAGAAATAAAGGAAGATTCCCTTCCTTCAAACTTTAGAGAGAGTTGCTCGACTCAAAGGGAGTCAAAAACAAAATAAAAGGAGACAGAGTTAATATCCTCAACAGTCCAAAAGAAGACAGACAGTATTCGAGCAAATTCAACTACTGCAGTTGATATTACTAGAGATATTATAGTGGGGCATAAAAGGCATGCCCAAGATAAAAAAAAAATATGCTAGAAGAAAGAGAGACATACAAGTCCCTCAAGGGACACCTTGAGAACGATTTTTTTTTCTTCAAAACTATCCTGCAATCATGAGCCATTTCATTGAAGAAACAAAAAGAGAAATAAGTATGGCAAGATGCAATAATACAAGAATACTAGTGTATCTTAAATAATGATGTATAATATATTATTCGGAAACCAGAAGGGAAGTCTATGGTAACTTCCAAGTAGATATATAACATAAAACATGCAGCTGATGGAAGTGTCAAGAAATACAAAACCAGAGGACTCTCACAAACAGAGGGAGTTTTCTATGATGAGACAATTGATATAATAATACCAATACACTTCCATCCGTACTACCATCCATGAGTTGGAAACTATATCAGATGAATGCATTCTTGATGAGTTTGGGTCTCAGCAAGAGTACTGCTGATCCAAAACCTATATTACTACAGTGTTGGTGACAAGAGCCTGATTTTTTTATGACTTATTCAGAAATCCTTGTTGTTGAAAACAAGCAAGCCTTGACTTCTGATTTTTGAGATGAAGGATTTGAGTATGATGCACTACTTGTTGGGATAAGAAGTATGACAAAGGACCAATGAGATTTTCCTAAGTCAAGGAAAATATATAGTGGGAATATTAAAGAAGTTCAGTATGATAGAATGCAAAACCACTGTGATGGATTTGAGGAAAATGAATGATGATGCTTCAGATGGGAGTGATCCAAAGTTGATTGGACCATTGATGTATCTGTCTAACACCATACATAATTCATGCCTTGTAATGAATTTGCTTAAACAATCCATGAGTCAACCAAGACAGGCTCACTTGATAGTAGTAAAGAATATATTGAGATATGCCCCCAGTGTGAACTTGAGTTTACAGGATATGAAGATACAGATTGAGCAGAGAGTACAGTGGACCGAAAGAGAACATTTGATTGTTGTCTTACCATAAAATTTGTCATGGTTTTCTGGTGCAACAGGAAACAAAATCTCTATGGCCTTTAATACCACATAAGCAAAGTATGTATCATTCAGTGTGCAAATAAATATCGCTTCACAAGATTCTGACAGATTTGCTTGATCGTGAGATGGATCCTATGATGATAACTAGAGTTGTGTGTAAATATCTTTAAGAACCCATTGTTTCATGATAGATCAAAACATGTTGAGATAAAACATCATTATATCAAAGATATGATGCAGAGGAAAATAGTACACATGTAGTACCTTCCTACACATTAGAAGATTGCATACATCTCCACCAAATTAACTTGGTGAAGAATACCTCCCTCTTTGAGAGGGAGTGTTGATGACTACAGCTGGGAAAAATTTCAAACTACATCTGTGAGAGACTTTTCATGATGAAGAATGCTCCCTAGCTGAGAGGGAGTGTTGATTATTACAATTATGTGAGACATTCTCCAGAACACAAACTTGAGAGAGAGCACCTGAGAGGGGTGTGTGGTTCCTATATAAGACAAAGATGGAACGTAGAGATGGACTCCTCCTTATAAAGAGTTGAGAATAACTCTAGATGATTCTCATGTGTAACGTAGTGAGAAAGGAGATCTGCAGAGTTGGGCGTGCCTGTGGCTGAGCACAAGGTAAACGTGTGAAATACCAAAGTGTTGGGTGCATCTTCATGAGAACAGAAATGAATATGATGTATTATCCTCCTCTAAGAAGAGAGTTGAGGAGAAACTCCAAATGAATCTCCTGTGTAATGCAGTGGGAAAGAATATATGTTGTGTGGACGTGCCTGTGGATGAGCGCAGGTGAACGTGATCCTAGTGGATGAGCACTAGTGAAGAAGTGGTTCTTCTGTGTAATGCAGTGATCCAGAGATATGGACATCTCTATGGATGTGCCCCTAGTGGATGAGCACTAGGGGGTGTATAATATCCCTTGCTATATTTTTCAAGAGTAATACCTACCTGTAACCCTAATTGTAATGTAAAGGGTATAGGTCGTCCCCACCTTAATGTGATTGGTAATTAATGTAAATGATAATTAATATGGTTAATATTAATTATATTATAAGATAGAGAGGTTGGCCCTATTGTGCCAATATAAAATTTTGTTGACAAGTTCAGTCTAGTATAAGTAAAGGTAAACTCCCCATTGAGGAATCATATCTTTCATGTGAGTTTTGAAATTTCAGCAAGTACACCTTCTTGGGAAAAGTGCGCACCTCTCTTGGGCACTAGTATTCTAGGGTTTGAGAACCCTATTGTGTGCTAGGTTCTATTGGTGGTGAAGGTATTTCTCTTGAAGAATATAGCAAAGGATTTTGGCTGGGTTTTCTTCCCTTGTTGAGAAGGGTTTCCCAGGATACTTCTTGTGTTCTTGTGCATGGTATATCTTCTTGTGATCTTGGTTGCTACAAAATTAATGGTTGTGGTTAAGTCAAATGATAAAATGGAATGAACTTCATGATTAACCTTGATCATAGAAAAATAAACAAGGGTTTTGACTCCTCCACTGTTGGTGTGAGTCAATCCTCCTCCTCAATCAATAGAGACAACTTCCCTTGCATTGAAAAGCTCCTCATAAAACGATTTTGTGAATAGAGGTAACACATAATCAACCTACCTTTCTTCATGAATAGTCTGGGATGATTCTTTTTTGTTGCACTTCATTCATGTTGGATGGTATCCTCCCTGAGTGACCCAGTGAAATTTACAACAAAGTATCAGTCTCTCCCATTAATTCCTTCAGTTTTATGATCTCAAACTCTATTCGTGCATCGAATTCATCCATCCTCTCCAAATCCTCTTGGAGTTTATCGAATCATTGAGTTACATTGTCTGTCTTGACCTTCCAAGCTTTGTCACTTACACCATCCATTTCGCTACTTGACCCATGTCACTTTTCCTTCTCAAGAGTTTTATGCAACCCCTCTGCACTGTCCCAAGTATGCAATGAGTCATGCAATCATTTACACATCCAAGTTCTTGTTTCACCCTCACGAACATCACCTATGGTCTGTGTATGCACATAGGACTTCTCTCAAACTACCTCTGATGGAAAAACCCACCTTGCCGAACCTTTCACCAAGGTATGCACCCAAACTTCCTCTAATGTCATCTCTGCAACAAGTCCTATGGTGAACTTTGTGATGAGTCCTACAGTCATCCACCCTGTCCAATTTATTTGTTCCACCACGAACACTTCTCTTGGCTTGCAAAAGGGGTGTGCCCAAGTGAACCTTCCATCACACCTTTCAACCAAGTCCTTTATCATGAGCATGATTCAAATCTTCTATGATAAACCAATTTGTCCAACCAAACTATTCAACAAGTTTGTGAATGCTCCCATCAAACTACCTTCACAAAAAGATTTCAACTTCAACACACCTCAACACCATTGTTCTTACTTTATTAATGTTGAAGAGATCATTTTTATTTGATACCACATGTCATGAAGGTGACATCATGATGAAGATCTCGCCAAACTTCCTCTCAAAGTTTTCTCTGATACCACCTATCATGAACCCACAAGATTCCTATTCATATATTGCAATCATTCACTGCCTAAGGACATGCGACACCGCGGTGGTTCTTACTTGGTTTCTTGGCACACCAAGAATACTTCATATAGACTACGCCTCTTCACCTAGAGCATACCCATACTCCATTCTAGGCTAATAGCGAGTCACACTCCTACTCTAGTGTAACTATTGTATACTTAGACAATTGTTAACATTTTAACACTTACTCATGTATAAGCATACATCCATGAACATGAGAAACCAAGAGAGAAAATAAGTAACAAATGAAATACAAACACATAAATAGTGTGGGCAACATGAACCATGCCTAACACCCAACTAAGTCTTTGTTATTACGAAATAGTTACAATATGAGCATTATCGACTTAGTTAACAACTTCGACAGAGTCACATGACTCGCCTCATATCACCAATACACTCATACGCATATTTGTTACATCAAGACTTTCTATCACAACCATATCCACAAATTCCTATGGTGCACCTTAGACGTGCCCACAACAATAGACTTGTTGTCCCTTCATTTCCACAGACTTTCACCAAGCTAACAAAGATTTTGGTTCTGCCTCACACATGCCTCCAACAGATCTTCATTTCCAGACTTCCCCAAAACCTCCAAAAGAGTCCTACTCTTGGCTACTTGTCTTCCATATTGGCAACTTTTCCCGAGTTCATTGCCTCAAACTTTCCTCAAATGTTTTCTCCAAACCTCTTACTAATCTTCCATGCCTTCCTTTGGTTGTGTGCCCTTGCTCTTATAAGAATTCCAAGGGTCACTTGTTCGAAACGTCATGTATTTTGGGTGTGTCACACACCTTCATGAATTGTCACACTCAATTGACTCATCACACCCCTCCATGGACCCTCTTCCCCCATCCTATCCCACATTCCCATCAACTGGCATGTCTCTCAGAGTGGTATACCCCATCATTGGGTGTGTACCCCTTTCCTTGTTTGTTCTCTCGTGATGATTGTCATGACTCATCATGGGTGTGTCAACGGGGTCGTCCAACATCTCCAGTGTGCTCATGTTTCCAAGGGAAGATGATTTTTCTCCTTGGGCATGCTCCCAAGTTACCCTACACTTTCCCAATGCAACCCAAGTCTCCATCAAACATTCTATGGAAAGTAAGGTGTGTGCCCCTATTAGTTGTGGAGCCTAATTATCTTATTGTTTTAGGTATTTTTTCAACCGCGTTTGGACCCAATTACCTGACCATGGGGTGTGAGGGGTATTTGCATTCCACATATAAAGTAGGGGGGGTCCAGGGGAGGGGGGGGATGACACTTTATGTAGCCCCCCTGGTGGAGGTTCAAGGGAAGCACCCTCCAAGATAAATTTTAGGGAAAATTGCCTTGTAAAATATTGTAATTTTGTAGTCAATCTGAATCGTTCATTATAAGGTCACATTTCTGAAGGTAGAAGTTATGATAGGGTTTTTTTCCCTAGAAGGAAACCCTCTTTTATGAGGGAATTGTATTGTGGTTGTGTAAGTGAGTGAATATTGTATTCTGAGGGAGGATACTGTAAGAGAAATAAGAGGAAGTTACAACAGGTATGATGTAGGTTGGATCCCTTCATTTGCTAGATAATAATAAAGGAAGGACCTAGAAATTTTTCTGGTGGACGTAGCTAACACTGGGTGAACCACATACATCTATGTCTCTATTGTATTGTGTATCTTTTGTGTTTTATTTCCACATTTGTTTTTCTATTTTTATTTCTTTGTGATCATGTTTTTCTAACAATTGGTATCAGAGCAAAAGGTAACTCACAAGAAAAGAGGGTTCCTAGTTTGAGTGGGAGAAATGGCAAAAGATGGAAAGTTTAAGGTAAATAAATAAAACATTCAAAACTACCAATTATGGAAGATGCAAATGGAATACTATTTATATCAGAAGGATCTTTTCTTACCGTTAGGTGGAAAAGAAAAGCAGTTGGAGAGTTATATGAAGGATGAAGAATGGGAGATTCTTGACAGAAAGGCACTGGGAATGATACGGTTGTTCCTGGTAGGGTCAGTGGATTTCAATATTTCAAAAGAAATTACAACAGAGGATTTGATGAAGCAATTGGCTAAACTATATGAAAAACCACTACCCTCCAATAAGGTATTTCTAATGAAGCTATTATTTAATATGAAGATGTCATAAGGTGGGTCTATTGTTGACCATTTAAAGGAATTAATATGGTTACTAATCAACTAAAATCTGTAAAAGTGGACTGTGATGATGAGGTTAGGGATCTTCTAATAGTGTGCTCATTGCCAGAAATTTGGAATGGCTTGGTCATGGTTGTAAGTAACTCTGTCTTTGGTTCAAACACTCTTAAATTTGATGATGTTATTGGTGTTATCCTTAGCGAGGAAATGCGATGGAAAATCACAAGTGAGACATTAGGTAATGAGTTGACCATGGAGAATAGGGGAATACAAAATGATAGAGGAAAGAGCTCAAGGAACTATAGGAATTCTAGGAAGGTCTTATCCAAATCCAAACTAGGAATGATCGAGGGGATCAAATTTTTCTCAAAATTCAAAGTGCTCGAAATCGCTTCAAATCGAACGGGAGTGTAGGCCTCGTTGTCACGAACCCAACGCAACTCATTTGGGTTCAAACGGATGTCGAATGAGAGAGATATCGTGTTCTGTTCAAAATGACAAATAGGCAAAAAAAATGTGCTGACTGTACAGTCCATACAATCCGTACGGATGCTAACGTGGCAGGCTGTATGACACATGGAAGGTGTTGGTTGGAAGGATTGTAGACAATTTGGCATTTGACACCTATCATTGATGGTGAATGAAATGCTGACACGTGGCCCACTCAGTGACTGCCACGTGTCACCTTGGCATTGGTTTAAAATTATGTTGTTGGTCGGATTCGACCCTGCGACCTCCGGGCAGGGGTAACGCTTTGGGAAGGGCCGCCCAACCGGTGTACCATCGTTTGGTTCTTATAATATATATGGCAAACATTTTATTTAAATTGAAATGTATTGTATGTTGGGGCACGGACCGGGCTGGGGCTTAGCCCCAGCCCCCGGTCCTATGTATACAATGTAACCACCATTACCATATGTGCGCCCTCCAACCATTTATCATATAGCCCTTTTCATATGAGCCTTGGTCTTATGGGTATACAATGTGACCACAGGCGTGCCTTTTCTGACCGTTTAAAACTTTGGCCCTTTATATATATGCATGCGATCATGTGGTGGACTATGTGCTCTCAGCCTTGGCGGTTAGGGGCTAAGGCGTGTAACTATCCTACAGTTTGCATCGGTTGTGCAGTTGCATTCAATGCTAGGTTTTTCCACATAAATGCGTGTGGGGGCTCGGTTGAGGAGGCAAGGGTGCATTTTGGCAATGCAGAGACAGCAAGTTTGAAGGGGAACTTCCAGGAAGCCTATCTTCTTCAATTTTTGGCCAAACGAGGTGCCGAAAAAGCCCAGCTAGGGGTTTTTGGACGTTCTGAAGCCATTGGAGCCATCTATTTGGAATTTTGAGCAATGTAAAGAACATATTTGAGCATTGTAAAGAACATATTTGAGCACTTTTATCAAATAATACAAAAGATCCATTGGAAGCTGGACCAGGAGATGTAGCCCAAGAGAGGGGTAACTCCTTTATCATTTGCTATGTTATATGTTTTCTGTTCACTGTTTATTGCTGCTATTTATATGCATATTGAATGAGTAATTTCTATAAAATTTGTGTTGCAAAGTTGATCCATTTTCATTTTAACACATGAATTAAATCTTGCAAATAATTTCAAGAATACAAGTCTTCCTCATTATTAGATCAAGTTGGTATCAGAGCATAGGTTTTTGAAGACTTGATTATTTGCAAGTGTTTTGTTTTCTGATGCTCACAAGGTTGAAACTTACAAGAGGAGGTGGTCAACTTGTAGAGCCAAGTTCTCATTCTTCAAGAAGGAATATTATATCATCACCACAAGTTTCAAGGAGGCATTCACCAAGTATGGCTCATGAAGAGAGTCATGAACATATTCCTACAGAAGATGAAGATCTCAAAAAAGTTGTCATGGAAATGAGAGAAATGATGAAACTCTTGATGGAAAGGAATACAAGGTTGCAAGGTGATGGCTCCAACCCTTCAAAGCACAAGGGAGACAGTGGTGATAAAACTCCAAATGGAAATGGAGGGAATGGTGCTTCTCCACCACCCTCACCTCCATCTTCTTCTTCTTCTACTACCAGTTCAAGACCTCTTCCAAATTCTCCAAAAGGACATGGTAAAACTCCTTCACAAATTCCTTTGTTAAAGCTTGATATTAAATTCGAATTGCCAATGTAAAATGGAGAGGTAAATGCTGAGAAATTAGATAATTGGATTCGTCAGATTGAGGTGCATTATAGGATGCAAAAAATTCAAGATGATGAAACTAAGATTCAGCTTGCTTCTTTAAGATTGGATAGTGCAACACTCATTTGGTGGGAATCCAAGACTCAGGAGGACATGAAGAAACATGGTAAAATTTTAACCTCTTGGAATGATTTTGTTTTTGCAATTAAAAAACAATTTTACCCATTGGTATATATGCAAAAAGCTACTATGGATTGGCAAAATTTTAGACAAGCTAAAGGACAAAATGTGCAAAACTTTACTCAAGAATTTAGGAGAAGAGCTTTGGTTTGGGAGTAGATTTGTCTTCTCAATAAACTTTACTCAAATACATTGGAGCTTTACATAGTTATTTGAGAAATACAATACTCATGTTTAATCCTTCAAATCTAGATGAAGTTTGTGTTCAGGCCACTCATTTGGAAGCAAGAGGAAGGAATGAAACTCATGAGGGTAACAAGAAGCCTTTCAGTCATGGAGACAAAGGAAAGAGGAAGTTCAAG
>ML786552.1:556957-573992 GCA_009831015.1 Picea engelmannii | reverse complement strand
TAAATTTCAAGTGACCATTTATGATCCAATTTTGGGTTTTTTATTTGTGTAGGGATTTGTTTTCAAAGCCACAGTTTCAATTAGGTCATAATTAGCTGCAATTTTAATATTTATAAAAAACATTTTGCTATAGATAGCCTCATGTTTTTATTTAGATGTTGATTTTAATGTTTTTCTAAGCAAATGTTTATGTTTTAAGGCCATGATTGAAAAAAATTGTAATTTTGACCTGGTTAGAAAAAGTGGTGCTACTGATAGCACCACTTTTTGATTTGGGGATGGATTTTAAAGTTTTTTTGAGCAACTATTTGATCCTTTAAGTCCATGCTTGAAAAAAGTTGTAATTTTGACCCGGTTACAAAAAATGGTGCTATCAGTAGCACCACTTTTTGATTTGGGGGTTGATTTTCATGTTTTTTATGCAAAAATATGGGTTTTAAGGGATAGAGTTCTAAATATGCGCGTTCTATAGTTCGTTGTTCTGTGATGTTGGGATGTGCGAAAAAAGGGAAAACTCAGAATCTTGGAGCCTAGAGTTTCAAGGCTCTAGATAAGCACCCAAATTATTAGCACTAGGTCACAAAAGTGGTCCCATGCAAACCAAGGGCAGAAGAAAAAGGGGTTGATGCCCAAAAATTTGTTGCAGAATAGAGCGAGGCTTAGAGATAGAAGCTCGAGGGGTTCTTGACCAACCAAGACCCGCTGAAAATGGAATCTGATATTACTTTTATTGAATCAGATTGGTTTCTTCTGGAAAAAATAAATTTAAAGTCTATTAGCCTGAAAAAAATTCGATTGACTGCACATTTTGCAGAATTAACAATTGTTAGAACCAAACCGAATTGTCACATAGTGTAGAGAAATGGGGCAGGCACAAGATGCTTACATTTCGGAAAATGAAGCTAGAGGAATGGATGTCTATTTTGGAGCTGAAGGGACAAACCCTAATGGGCATGGAGAAGAAATAAATAAAGAAGGGAACATGATGAAAATAATTAAAAAGTTGCAGAAATGTGTCCAAACTCACCGAGAAGATAACAAAAATCTCATGAAATCTAGGGAGCAATAAGGAGAATTCAACATAAAGTTGATGCAAATCCTGGAAAGAATAGAAAATAAATTGGATAAGGAGAGTGGTTCAAGCAAATCAAGAAGTCACAGAAGAACAAAAAGTGACAACAGACATCACCTCCCCATGACATTTCAATAAGAGAGTATACAACAACTCAAGTCTATCCCCTGTTAGGAAGCATAAGCAGTCTGGGGTGGATGAGCTACAAGGAGAAATGAACAAAATAAAACCGCATATGTTTGATGGGGAGCACAAGAAGCCTGATGAAGATGCAAAGACATGGTTGTTGGGCATGAGAAATTATTTTCAATTGCATAATTATTCTTCTCATGCAGAAGGAAGAATTGTCATCTATCAACTCAAAGGTGAGGAATCCATGTGGTCGGATAAACTTTTGTAGGTGCAACACAATGATGAGAAAAATGTTACTTGGAGGGAATTCAAGAAGTATTTTGAAAATAAATACTTGACTAAGAGGTACTATGATAAGAAAATGAAAGAGTTCTTTGAAGTCAAGCTGGGAAGTATGTCCATTGATGAGTATGAAAGAAGGTTTTTAGAATTGTTGAAGTATGTTTCTTTCATCAAGGATGAGACAATCAATATTCATAGGTACGTGAGTGGTTTTCCACCTTTCATCAGTGAAAAAATACAATATGATTATCCCAAATCATTGGAGGAGACTATAAGGCGAGCTAAGTGCCTATATGATCAGCAAAAAACAAGGCCAACTTTCCAAAAAGATTGGGAAGACAAGAAGAAATTCAAGATGGATCAGAGGAAGAAGGGAATTAAGCCACCATTCTTTAGAAATAATCCTCAGGGACAACCAACTTCTAGAGAACCCAGAACAATTGAGACAGGTGGTCAAAGGCCAAGGCAACAACCTATTCATTGTTGGGGTTGTAAAGGTGATCATATGTTTAGAGATTGTCCTCACAGAAGTGACGAAGTGAGAGTTGTTCACAATGTTCAGCGAGCTGAAACAGTGGGGGATATGGGAAAAAATATACCAAGGATCTATGCAGCCTTGGAAAACAAGCAAGCAGAGTATCAATCACATATGATTGAAGTGGAAGGTATGATCAACAACCAAACCATTACTATTTTAATTGATTTAGGAGCTAGTCATAGTTATATAGATCCTAAGATGGTGGAAATTTTTCATTTACCAAGAAACAAGCATGGAAAATATTGGTTGGTGCAGTTGGCTACTGGAGCCAAAAGAAAATTCAATGAGATGGTTAAGTCATGTCTTATGGACATGAATGTACTAGGCACAAGGGCATATTTGAACATCTTTCCTTTAGGTTCTTATGACTTCCTGATTGGTATGGATTGGTTAGACCAACACCATGCCATCTTAGACTGTCGTAACAAGGCATTCACTTTCCTAGATGAGGAAGGAAATTAAAGAACATTCCAAGGAATTCCTAGGGCAATGACTATTAGAGAAATTTCAGCGATGCAGCTGAAGAAATGCTACAGGAAGGGCAGTCAAATATTTGCATCCCATATGGAGGAAGCACCTAAGGATAAGATGCCAAATTTTGAGGATCATGCAATCCTAGAATATTTTGAAGATGTGTTCATGGAGGTACCGAGACTACCCCCAAAGAGAGATATTGATTTCTCTATAGATTTAATGCCTGGAGCAGCTCCAGTGTCAAAGACTCCTTACAAAATGAGTACACTAGAGCTGAAGGAGTTGCAAATGCAGCTTGAAAAACTTCTGAAGAAGGGGTATATGCACCCACGTGTGTCACCTTGGGGTGCCCTAGTCTTGTTCGTGAAAAAGAAAGATGGGACATTGAGATTTTTCATCAACTTCAGACAGTTGAATAAAGTAACTATAAAGAACAAGTATCCTCTGCCAAGGATTGATGATCTCTTTGATCAATTGAAGGATGCAAAGATATTTTTAAAGATAGATCTCAGGTCAGGATACCATCAGGTAAGGATTAAAGAGGAAGATATCAACAAGACCACCTTCAGAACAATGTATGGTCATTATGAGTTCACAATGGTGCCATTTGGGTTGTCAAATGCACCAACTATTTTCATGTGCTGAATGAATGGTGTTTTCCGAGAATATTTAGACAAGTTTGGAATTGTATTTTTGGATGAAATCCTTGTATATTTCAATTCAGAGGAAGAGAATGAGAATCATTTGAGGATGGTGTTGCAAGTGCTAAGAGAGCATCAGTTGTATGCCAAATTAAGCAAGTGCTTATTTTATCAAAACATAATTCACTACTTGCGGCATATCATTTCAAAGGATGGGATAATAGTGAACTCTGAAAATATAGAATCCATTAAAAGGTGGACAACACCTAAGAATGTGACAAAATTCATATCCTTCATGGGTCTAGCTGGTTACTACAGAAGGTTCATTGCAGGGTTTTTGAGAATAACTCACCCCATCACTTCCTTGCAAAGGAAGGGGAAGAAATTTCAATGGATGGAAGAATGTGAAAGAAGCTTCCAGCAATTGAAGAAACCATTAACCAGTGATGCAATTATGAGGATTGCAGATCCAAATGAAGACCTCATTGTATGCATAGATGCATGTAAAGAAGGACTGGGTGGAGTCCTCAGTCAAAATGGGTTTGTTGTATGTTATGAATAAAGGAATTTGAAGGATCATGAAAGGCTCTATGCCACTCATGATTTGGATTTGGAAACCATAGTGCACACCTTGAATAAGTGGAGGCACTACCTCATGGGAAAGAGGTTTGAGCTGAGGACAGACCATAATGGTCTGAAATATTTGTTTGATCAGCCAACTCTAAATGTCAAGAAAAGAAGATGGTTAGAGTTTCTCAGTGAATATGACTTTGATATAAATCATATCAAGGGGAAAGAGAACAAAGTATTTAATGCACTCAGTAGAAGAGTGCATGAGTTGCATACTACAACCATTAGTGTGTACCAATCATATTTGAAAGACAAATTTGTAGAGGCTCCAAAATCAGATTCGTAGTATATGGAATTGGTAACAAAATTGCAGCAAGGTAAAATGGAGCAGAAGGTTGAGGATTATGAATTGGGAATTGATGGAATCCTCCTGTACAGAAACAGAGTTTATGTACCCAACTCTTCTAAATTGAGGAGTGTGATTTTAAAATAAATGCACAATGTACCTTATGCAGGACACCCATGATATTGGAAAACAATTTCAATAGTCAAAAGCCAATATTATTGGATAGGTATGAAGAGGGAAATTGTTGATTTTATTGCCAAATGTTTGGAATGTCAAAAGGTAAAGGCTGAGCATAGACACCCAGTTGGTTTAATGCATCCATTACCCATTCCTGAGTGGAAATGGGAAGTGGTAACAATGGATTTCATCATGGGATTGCCCAGAACGAACAAGCAACATGATGCAATCATGGTGGTGGTGGACAAGATTACTAAAGCTTCCCATTTCATTCCAATGAATACTACTCATAAGGAAACTAATGTTACTGATATTTATATGAAGGAAGTAGCACGCTTGCATGACTTACCCAAGACAATTGTGTTTGACGAAGACCCAAAGTTTACATCAAAGTTCTGGAAGGGGTTATTCAAAGGATTCAGAACAAATCTGAACTTCATCACAATATGTCATCCTGAGTCGGATGGGAAAACAGAAAGGGTGAACCAAATGATAGAGGACATTCTAAGGATGTATGTGATGGACAAACCATCTAAATGGGATGTTATTTACACTTGGTAGAATTTGCCTACAACAATGGGTATCAAGCATCACTGAAGATGAGCCCATTTGAAGCAATTTATGGAAGAAAGTGAAACACCCCAGTAAGATGGGAAAACCCAACTGATAGGGCAGTGGCTGGGCCAGAGTTGATCAAGGAAATGGAAGAACAAATGATGAATATTAAGCATAATTTGAAGGCTACCCAAGGCAGGCACAAAAGTTATGTTGATAAGAATAAAACTCATAGGGAATTTAAAGTAGGGGATCATGTATTCCTGAGAGTGAAGGCCAATATAAGCTCCCTGAAATTGGGAAATTGTTCAAAGTTGGCAGCTCGATATTATGGTCTGTTTGAAATCCTAGAAAGGATAGGTCCAGTAGCATATAGGCGTGCATTTCCTGCATGCATGTCTATACATAACGCATTTCATGTGTCATTTATTAAGAAATATGTACCTGATTCTAATCATGTTATTGATTGGAATGTGATTCAGGTGGAGCAGGAAAGTGCTTTTCAGGTGCATCTGGTGCATATACTGGACTAGAAAAGAAATCATCTTCGGAATCGAGCCATAGGGCTTGTAAAAGTTCAGTGGACCTAGTACAGTACTGAGGACGCAACATGGGAGCATGAAGATGCTATGCGGGCAGAGTACCCACATCTTTTTGAAGGTTTTGGAAATCTTGTTGTTGTTGTGTAAGTAAGTTGCACTGAGGATAGCGCAAAAGTAAGGGGAGGGGATTGTAACACCCCAAGGTTGAACCCCTGTTGAATTGTAATTATGTTTATATGCTAGTGAGCCAAGTGTTTATAAACTGAAGACTTATATGTTTATTATGCCGGAGAGCCTAAATGATTAAGGCCATGAGCCTGATTTTTGTATATGTAAATACACATATCATTAATAAAATTACACTTCTACATGTAGACCGAACACAAAGAAAGAGTTATGGGGGACTAAGCTCCACTAGGTAGGGTAAGGGAGGGGACTAAGTGTCTAGGCCTAGGGGCTAAGCTAGAGGGCTTACCTCTAAGGGGATAATATTTTATCATTATTTACTAAAGGCTAAGGTGGACATGATAGGTGTTGTCTTAAGTTCCTGGGAAAAAGGAGAATGAGTGCTAAGTGGAGCTCATGCAACTTCAGGAAGACATGTGTCAACTTGGGCGCATGCAGTTTATAACTGGGAAAGCCAGCTCGTTTGGGGTTCCTCCTCGCCATTCTCACGACCCTCGCTTGCTCGCAAGTCTGCCACCCTACTAGATTCACCCACTAACTCATGTACTGAGCCGTCATCTCCATCGTCAACCTCTAAACAAGCACGCACCCTGTAACTTCCTGGGTCACGTTGTGTCTTAACTATTGGTCGTTGCATCCCATGTAGTTCCTTGACTGAGTGTGGCTTGTTGCCATCGTCTGTTCTTTACTGAGATTTTTTGTTCCCATCACCTTTTCGGGAATTGAATTAGAAGTTAAACTGAAGAAGTAGGTTGTCAAGCTTGTGGTTTGAAGAGGCGGTTCGTCAGGCCCATGGACTAAAGAAGAAGGTTGTCAAGCTTGCAAGCAACTCTCTCTAGGTGAGAGGTTGTTGGGGAAGTGATTTCCCAAAGGGAGCCCAACTGCAGCTATAGTGCACAAAGAATTCATGTATGTCTTGTTGCTGAAGCCCCGGAAGGGAAGTGGGCCAGTCGAAGGACTATTGAGCAGAGAAGGGGCACACTTCCTAGGGTGGGACAAGCATGTGGGGAATGAGAGGTTGTAGGCCATTAGTGTGAGCTAGCCCTGGGAGATAATCCTTCCTATTGACCTGTGCAACTTTCCTTTTGCCCTTGCCAAGCCTAGGAATCCCTTGTCCGGTGAAGTTTAGTCCTAGATCAGGGGTGACCCACTACTGAGGGTGATGAGAAACATGGTCTAAGGCTGGGAGGTTTGTGGAAGGTCTGCACGTAGTTGGTGGTCATCTATTGAAAGATAAGTACCAAATCTTTGTTGATTGTATGTTCTGTAATTGTACATGTTTTATAATTGATGAGTAATGCCTGGATTTTTCATATATGTTGTATGTGTAGGCTTACTATTATTTCCGTATTAATCTGTGTATATTAGAATATGTTGTATGTATGTTTTAATGATTATTTCCGCATGAATAAGTGGCATGAACAAAATGTTGTAACTATTAATTTGCGTTAGATATGCATGCATATAAATACACAAAATGGTATCAGAGCTAAGAGAGACATCCAAGAAGTGACGTTTCCTGGCTTGATGGTGGCTGGGGACATTACAAAATGGTATCAGAGCTAGTTGGGAAAAGATAAGGTTGTTGGGTAGTGTTTCCTGACAGAGGTGGATGGTCGAGGATGTTACAAGAAAGAACAAAGACTAAGCTCGATAACCTATTCTCATGTATTTACGAGCACGAGAAAGAACAAAGACTAAGCTCAAGATTGGTTTCATTTTTACACAAGCTTGAAACAAAGTAAAAATATGCTTGGGTGGGTTTCATTTTTTTGCAAGCTTGAAACTAGGAGAACTATGCTTAGAACTAGTTTCATTGTTTCAATGAGCTTAAAACCAAAAACTAAATGTGCTTGACACTCCTCAATGTAAATTCCAAAGGTGGGTGGTTGGTACTTTTCCCCTAGCTTGAGAAGCTATCAGCTTAACTCCAACATGATAAAAGGATGGAGACATGCCCCTCAAGCTTTGTTTCATCCATCAACTCTCCTCCTATACCCAATAGAATCTTGGTTACTGATAGGAAAAATTTTCACCAGAGAGGGAGGAAGAAAAAGGATCAACTAACCGAGGTGGATGGAATGAAGGTTCAACTACGAGTTGTAATGGAATACTTGACTCAACGGGAGAGGTGGTTGTTTCATTTTTTAACGAGCTTGACATAGGAAAAGAACTATGCTCATAATGGTTTGTTTCATTTTGTTAACGAGCTTAACACAGGAAAAGAACTATGCTTGATAACCTCTAGGTTTGATTCCCATACCTTTGTTTCATTATTTAATGAGCTTTCCACATGGAAGAAAACTATTCTCGTTACTAGCTGTTTCATTTTTTAACGAGCTTGAAATAGGAAAAGAACTATGCTCGTGTTGATCAGTTTCATTTTTTAACGAGCTTGAAATCGAAAATAAACTATGATCTGTGTTAGGTTGGATCCCCAGACCTATATTTGATTTTTTAACAAGCTTGACACAGAAATGGGAACCATGCTCGTTACTATCATCTTGATCATGGCTTTCGAGAGGATAATTCTCCGAAAGGAATACATGTCAAGGGACAAACCCCAATCATGGATTCCATGAGATCTTCGCTAGATAGAAGAGAAACACTCTAGAAGGAATACATGTCGAGGGGTACGATAGGGGTAGGGAGATCATGCTCTAAAATCCCTATCAAAGAGATCACCATGTCAACTACCGAATCTAAGTTAGAAGAAGGGAGAGATTCCTTCTTAGTCGGAGTTGAATGCATGGGACATGTTGCCAAATAATTAACCTGTGGTGGGGTGGATCATGCTGGAATATAAGGACCATGTAGGGAATAATGATGGTTTACCATCATATGAGGTCCAATGAATGAAAGTTGGGCTATGGTCACTATGTGTCCATTATGAGGGAAACACATCATGTGAAAGAGTGTGGACACAAAATATTCCATGGTGTAAACATAGTATCACCCAAGGAGAAAATTGAAGTCCAAGGGGTTGTGGACTACCATCACATCAATGTAGACCATTTTCCCCCCCAAAGTAACAAGGAACTGATGAAGGATCCCTAAATGTTGACTAACCCTTCTGTTAAAAGCCAAAAAATTATGAGTCATCGACACAAGTTGAGGTGAACCAAGAGATTTCCAAGCATTCGAGGATAGGATGCTAACAAAAGCTCCTTCATATATTATAGTGTTAGGAATATTCCTACCAAAAACCTGAACAACGATTTGGAAAGGCACGTAAGAATGAAGACAAGGTTCTTAGAGAATTCCAATCAATGGTAATCACATTGTTTGGAGAGGGTGTCATGGGAACGGGTGGAATGCCCCCTTTTCCGGAGGAATCCATAGTGACAAGAAAGACCTGAGCGACATCCTCACTCTTCAAAGGAGGAGGGGGATTGACTGATGGGGATATCAAATTGACCACTTGATGAACCAAATCGACTGAGGAGGTACTCAACTCGATCATTTGGGTTTCACTCTTCGATGGAAGAGTGGGATCGATCGATGAAAGAATCAGATTGACCACTTTATCAACTGGGTCAACTGAGTATGAAATAAAATTGACCACTTGATCAACCAGAATGACCATTTCATCAACCAATGGCGGGTTGGGAGAGAGTTTACGGTAACCTGTTGGAAGTTGTTGTTGAAAATCAACAATATTTTTCAACAAATATGAAGCTTCATCCATGCAGAGACAAAGGTAGGTGTGGTGCATCTCCTTACATAATAACCAAGGAAATTTGTGTTTACCCTTGTTATTTCCAACCTTATCATTGGTCGATGGGTTGTCACCAACATGATCTACAGTGACTAATGACTTGGATTGAGAAGAAACCTAAGACCACACTTCTCTGACTTTGGGAATACCAGGGAAATCCTTGAGAAGGTGATCACCCTTGCAAATCCTACAAGGGAACTTGGGATTGTAATTTTTAGACATGACAACACCATCAAAACTCCCAACATGATGCCCATAGGCTAGCTAATTACTTCCAACAAGTCCTGCAATGGTTGGAATATTTCTCGCTTTCTTATTTTTCTTCTTCTTAATCTTCTGTTTCTTCTTCTTCATGTCCACTTGGTTACTAGCTGTAGAGATTTCACTAGGCAAAGAGGAAGAATGGGAAGAAGACCCTACAGGTGAAGAAGATAGGGGATAGACATGAGGTTGATGATCTGGGGGTGGAGTGTTTACATATGAAGCACTAGGAGCATTCACATTCACAAGAGTGGAAAACAACCAAACCGGAAACCCAATCGTGAGACCAGGAAGAGTCAAAGTTGTGATGTAAGGTGGAAAACGTGTCTCGTAGAAGGAGAAAAAAATGGTATCCATAGAAAAGGGATTCCTTCATTGGTATACCCATGAATTGACGCCATAGATATAGACTCAACCCTAAGGTCCACTAAGAAAAAAAACAATACGCGCTATAAAATCTAGGAAGCAAACTAAACAAACCAATAACTTCTCATAATGAACTTACTAGTTGGTGATGAAATCCAACATCACGGGAACACGGAGAAGGGGCTGGGATGAGTGGGTGGATCAGTTACGTTGGCGATCTTCTTAATAGACTTATGCCCTGGTGCAAGTCCCCTTACGGCGAGAACCGCGGGTGACCCTCCAAGGGGCCCGAGTGAGTTTGGCCAACGTCTGACCCAGTTATAGTGAAGACTCCCCTTCACCGTCACCTCATGTATAAACCCTAATGATTATGGCCAATAAGGTCGCCAACTCCTAGTTAGCCTTCGGGCGGGTATAGTCAATAATCGGTTCCCAAAGTATGGGAAGGATATTAAGTCCGAAATTCTCCAAGAGGACTGAGAACAAGAGGACTGGAAAAATCTCTAGAGGACCCCAAACTGATTTGTGATTCACGAAGTTCTCAGACCAAATGAAAAAAACTGATTCTCAAGAAGAACCCCCAATATACTCTCATTCCACTATGTTTGGTTAAGCCTCAGAGGGGTAATCTTTGTTTCTCTCCCACACATGACCTTGTGTTTAACCCCTATGTGAGAGGGGGGTCTTGGCTATGCTTATACAAAAATTGGATTTTCTCTCCCTATTGTAATAATCTAAGTTGATTTTAGGTTCTTTGGAGAGTTCACCTAACAACCCATTCCAAAGCTCTAGCTTGATCTACTATTAATGTACAGGCCCTAAAAAGAAAGGTTGCTAGATCATTTTTATTAAGCACATGATTTTATGGTTGTTGGTTTGCTCAAGGGTGCAATAGTGAAACTGATGATGTTTAAAGACCTCGAATCCTAAAAGGTGTAGAGAATGATGCAATGCAATAATTCATTTTTTATGAAAGCTAGCTAAAGCGAGGAGGGGAGTTCTTTATTCGTTTATAAGGAGAAATAAACACTTCAACAACATGCAATCTTAATTTTCTTTTTAATGAAATGGAAAACAATGCCAAATGATGAAATGAAGTTTTCACAATGTGAAAGCAAACCACTTTCCTAAGCTACTTTTGAAAACACTCCAACAAAAGTTTATGCTTTCTCTTTTTCTTTTTAAGTAAATGCAATTTGAAAGGAATTCCTTCTATTTATTTTCTTTCAATCTACAATGTGTAATGCACTAAAAAGTAGACAAGAAGGAAGAAAGAAAATATTCCAAATTGAAACACTCAAAACTCAAGGCTTCAAAACTGAAAAAGTCCTTCCAAATGACTAAAAATCAATCAAAACTCAAAGCAATCAAAGCAAGAGTGGGAAAACAATCATAGAGAAATTTCTCCAAACAATATCTTAGGGAGATGCCAAGGATCCGTGGAATACTTAAGGAGGTCAAGGAATACAAGTCTATTCATACCAATGCAAAAATAATTTTAATAAGATTCCATATGAGTGGCATACACGAAAAGAGGAAAAATTTTCAAGAAAAACGAAAAACAATTCACAAAAAGATTGTAAAATTCACAACAAGGAATCTAATGCAGATCCAAGGTGGATCTGGAGTGTTGAAGAGGGCCACAAAAAATAGGTATGAGTGAGTTTTTGAAGGATAACTCTTCAAAAAGGGTTCTTAGGATAACGGTCGCTTCCTAAAAAGGGAGACAAAACGACATGGTCACTCCCTGTAAAGGGAGAAAGGGTGACCAAAAGGTATGGTCACACCTGATTGACCTAGGAGAATGGATGGTCGCTCCTTTATAGAGCCAAAAGGGAGACCAAGCGAGGTTGGTCTCTCCCTAATAGAGAAAAAAGGGTGACCAAAGGAGGTTGGTCACTCTATTTACACAGGGAAAGAGTGACCGAACCTGGGAAATGAAGAAAGGGTGGATCTGGATGAGATCTGATAGATTTGGGATATGGGTTTCTTCAACTAGACACATAAAAGAGTGGGGAAATTATTGGGATGGAACAAGAGCACTTAAAAGGGAAGATATCTCTAGAAAGAGGATTCAACAATTCAACAATCTAAGGGGATTAATACATGGAGAAAAACTTCCCCAGTATGGTCGCCAATCTGTTGTTTGGATTTTGTACCCTATAGGAGGTGAGCTCCTTTAAGTTCTACCAATGCCTAAGACAGGAATAGAGACATAAACTAAGGATGTTCCTAAATCTAATTCATACATGGAAACCTCACAAGGATCAAAGAAAACATGCATGGATTGACAACAGATCTAATAGTATATCATAACACATAATCATACTAATTCTCTACCAATGAATACATAAAATGATATGAACAATTAGATAGAGGGAAACATCCAATATGCCTTCTATTAATCAAAGAAGCAATATTACAACTTACAGATGTAGACTAAAGATATGGCCGCCTTCCAAGCTCCTTTCCCAAGTCTTGCAACCAAATCACCAGAGTAACCTTGCTAGCTCTTTTCTCCTTCTCTTCCATGGGAAATGGATTGGTTCTTATAGGGATTTAGGGATAAGGCCATATGGTTATTAGGATAATATCCTACAGCTCATAATGGAAGCCTTCTCGAGTGTAAACCTAGAGAAATTAGTGGGAAGTCTCATCCATCGAAGCCAAATCCAAAAATAGGATCTTTTAGTCTTGGTCACTCAGATCCCCAGTATGGTCGCCAATATGTTGAAGGGATTTTGTACCCTGCAAGAGCTGAGCTCCCTTAGGTTCTACTAGCGCCTAAAACAGGAATAGAGAAATAAACTAAGGATATTCCTAGATCTGATTCATACATGGAAAGTTCCCAAGGATCAAAACAAACATGCATGGATTGACAACAGATCTAATAGTATATCATAACACATAATCATACTAATTCTCTACCAATGAATACATAAAATTATATGAACAATTAGATAGAGGGAAGAATCCAACATGTCTTCTATTAATTAAAGAAGAAATATTACAACTTACATATGTAGACTGAAGAGATGACCTCCTTCCAAGCTCCTTGCCCAAGTCTTGCAACCAAATCATTAGAGTAACCTTGCTATCTTTTTTCTCCTTCTCTTCCATGGGAAATGGATTGATTCATATAGGGATTTATGGATAATTCCATATGGTTATTGGGATAAGATCATGTATCTCATAATGGAAGCCTTCTCGAGGGTAAACCCTGAGAAATCAGTGGGAAGTCTCATTCATCGAAACCAAATCCAAAAATAGGAGCTTCTGGTCTTGATTGCTCCTAGGACACATAGACAGAGTGACTGGTTGCTCCTTGGCAGGCTAAAAGGAGCGACAATCCCTTTTTGTCTCCCCCTCAATGATGGAAAAAGGTGACCAAGTTGGAATTTGGTTGGAAACTCAAGGAAGAAGTGGTAGGTTTTAAGGGTTAAAATAAGGGGTTTCTATGGGATAATGACCTAGTGATTGAGTGATCTTTAGGTGATAATGACCTAATGATTAGGTGGAAAATAAATCTATAACACATACCTCAATGCATGACCCCCCGAGGGAACGTAAACCCTAGGATCATAGAAGGTGAATTGGGTGACAAGAGAAATTTATTGGTTAGATTGATAAGTGACCTGGACATAATTTATTGGTTTAGCATTGGAAAAAAAAAACTAATATAGTGGAAGGGTTTATGCAATGTGCTTGGCATTCAAAACCGATTTATCTTGCCACTTGTCATATTTGTTCCTGCATGGATAGCATGTGGAGGAAGACAGGACATCTCTACTTAAGGACTAGACCATGGAAGAACTGCCACCTAACCTTGAAGCTTAAAAGAGAGCCAAGTTTAAGAGCCAATGCATAGACCTCTTAGCTTTGGTGGAACATAACAAGCCATCCTTCGCCAGATTTAGCAGGAGAACACATGGCATATAATACAATGCCTCTGATCTAATCATCTGCTATAGCACTGAAATATGCTATATGTACAATGATATCCCCAAATCCACTAGAAAATGGTTGGTTTGTTGTGAATTTTCCTTAAAAGCGACTTCACAAGTACTATTTTTTAAAGGAGACTGGGAATATGAAGGACTTTTGATCATTACAAGAAAAAAAAAACACTAGGAGGAGTGTCCTTGACAACAGGTAACAGTTTCCTAGTGAGAAAGCATGCAATCGTTCTGGTTTTGGCTTTCCTCATTACTGAGAAAACTCAAGTCACCCAAGATCGATTCCTGGGTCAAGAATGACCCTGGATTCCATAACGACTGTTATTGGTACCAAACTAGAGGAAAAAGTAAAGGAGCTCTTGGTATAATGCAACAAACCTCATTTCTCACAGACCAGATCCATAGAACCCAATTCCATAATTCCATTAGGAGTTGGAATACATACCATGGATTTATCCTGAACTGAGAATCCTTCCTAGCCCTTTGGCATTCAAACAAATCCAATTTCAATGACCTAGAGAGCCACACATGCACGTTGGATATGAACGCCTAGCCCAAAACCCCCTCTGCCCCCGTGAACGAATGTGTCATGGAGACTAGATAAAACCACTCCATGTATGTCACCTTCTCATCAGTCGCAGGATCAGTAGCCCCATCAATGAGCTCGTCCAACTCACGAAGTACTTTCTTCCTGATGTCCTGGTGCATTGCACTCTCCTTCATTTTCTGCTTGGCAAAAACCATGGTGTTCGTTGTCTCATCCTCGAGGGAACCCTTGAAGTAGAGAAAGAAAGCAATGAGCTCTCTTTTTCAAGCAACAAGATAATCAAAGGTACTGAAGCTGGGGAAAGCATTGGTAGTCACAATGAAGGCACCGCAAGAGGAGAATATTTTGGCCTTGCCACTGACATTGTCATTTGTGTGCAACACTTTTGATTTCAATTGCCTTAATGCAGTTCAGGTACTTATGCATTCCTTCAAGCCAAACAATATTTTATAGGTAACTTATTAATAACTTTAAAATAAAATAATTAGTTTATAGTAAAATGGTATCCCCCGAGATTTGCGGATCTCTTGATGTGCATCGTCAGTGGTTTTCGAATAAAAAGGCGGAAGACTCGGTTTAATTGGAACCTTTAGTGTTGAATCATACTCTCTTTTATTAACAAATCCATACCCACTTACTTCTGAGAGCTCCATACCCACTTACTTATTGATTAGATGGCATTGGCTACCTCTACTCAATTATTAGTTTTTATCCATAACGTGTGGCGTGCCGTGGAATGCAATGACGGATGATGATGCCGTCATACTGCTTTTTCACTTTTGACCGCTCACTTCTCTCATTCACACTCCCTTTCTCTCAACACTCTTCCCTTCCGTTTACCCTTTATAAATACTTACTTCTGAGAGCTCTATACCCACTGCAAATCTCMTCTCCTCTSCTCTGCTCCCTCTTCAGAAAYGCTGTGTTTTTATCCTCYTCTCATTCCCGTTTCCATGTCATCTCTTCGTTTRCTGTTTTTCCTCCTYATAWWTTCCTTCACCCCTACCCACTYAYTTCACCATGAKMGCTCTATMMCKKCTRGCRTKCAAGAACCTCATGSTGSWWTKTCACCATGATGCCGCCATGCTGCTTTTTCACTTTYGACCGCTCACTTCTTTTCTCTCATTCACACTCCCTTTCTCTCAACACTCTTCCCTTCCGTTTACCCTTTATAAATACGTACTTCTGAGAGCTCTATACCCACTGCAAATCTCCTCTCCTCTGCTCTGCTCCCTCTTCAGAAACGCTGTGTTTTTATCCTCYTCTCATTCCCGWTTCCATGTCATCTCTTTGTTTGCTSTTTCTCCTCCTCATTTTTTCCTTCACCCCTACCCACTCATTTCACCATGATCGCCTATCCCTCCTAGCMTTCAARAACCTCATTACCAGCGATCCACGTCATTCCATGGCAGATTGGAGTCCCGCCAACCCCTTTTGCAACTGGACTGGCGTTACCTGCGACCGCCATCATCCAAACAGAGTGGCCTCCCTCTACCTCGCTGAGATGGATCTACGCGGTGCCATTTCTCCTTCCCTCGGCAATTTGTCCTTTCTCCGCTCACTCAATCTCGCAGCCAATGCGCTCCACGGTCATATCCCGCCTCAATTCGGACGTCTATTTCGTTTGAGGGAGCTCGACTTGTCAAATAATGAATTGGAAGGAAATATTCCCAATCAACTCGGCAGTTGCAGAAATTTGACTTACGTGGCACTCTCCTTCAACAATCTGACTGGAAGTATCCCGAGGGAGTTCGATTCCCTCCCACATTTGCAAAAGCTTTACCTGGGAGAGAACGACCTCACGGGGACCATTCCCTCTTCCTTGGGAAACCTTTCGTTGATTCATTTGGGTTTGGAACAAAATAGTCTCACCGGTCCCATTCCAAGTCAACTCAGCAGTTGCAGTAATTTGACTATCCTGGTACTCTCCAACAACGACCTCACAGGTACCATTCCTTCTTCCTTAGGAAGCCTTTCATCATTGGTTACTTTGGCTTTTGCATCAAACAATCTCACAGGTACCATTCCTTCTTCCTTAGGAAACCTTTCATCATTGGTTACTTTGATTTTTGAATCAAACAATCTGACAGGTACCATTCCTTCTTTCTTAGGAAACCTTTCATCATTGGTTCATTTGAATATTGCAAATAACAATTTTGTCGGCCCTGTTCCACAAGAATTGGGTCGGCTCACCCGTCTCGAAGACCTTGGACTTTATGAAAATGATTTGTCTGGGACCATTCCATCATCTTTGTCATATATGTTTAACTTGAAATTGCTTTATTTATGGGGAAATCAACTCAGTGGAAACATCCCAAATTCTATTGGAAATTGTTCTAATCTCATAGAACTCACTTTAAACAATAACAAGTTGAGTGGGAGTGTGCCCATAGAGTTGGGTAAGTTATCCTTCCTTGAAAATATGCACTTGCATACTAATCAACTTGATAATGACAACACTACAATCATATTCTTTCTTGTGGCTCTTACCAATTGTTCTCACTTAAAAAAACTATCATTGTACAACAATAAATTAAGTGGTGTTTTGCCGCTTGCCATAGGTAGACTTTCTACCAATTTGTCTTATTTGTCATTATCAAACAACAAAATACAAGGAAACATCCCTCCACATATTGGCAATCTTAGTAGCCTATCATTTCTAGATTTAAGTG
>ML786552.1:517901-531394 GCA_009831015.1 Picea engelmannii | reverse complement strand
ATATGAACTTATCTTTAATGGTCATTTTGTTGAGCTCTCTATAATCTGGACACATACACCATGAAACTTCCTTTTTGTAAACCATCACTATCAATGAAGAGAAATCACTTTGTCTAGGTGTTATCAGATAAATCGGTATATGTTGACACTAACAGATCTCCCTAGATCCACCTGGATCTAGAAAAAAACAGGACAGGACATGACACTTTCCCTAAGCAACTATCATTGAATTTACTACCAAAAGAGGAATGAGTGACATACCTTTATATCACTTCCTTAGGTCTTTGTTGTTCCTACTTCGCTCCGGTGCTCTTGCGAGATCAGATCCAAGACAAAACAAACCAACCAAAGTGAAGATAGAAAAGTATATTCAATGACAACCTATGCATATGATCAAGGAATTATGAAATAAAATAAGAGTGATTTTATGGGAAAGGGACATGCCACTGTATTATATTAAATGAAAGTAGAAGATACAACCAAATCGCCTTGATGTCACAAGCTTCCTTTCAGTGGTCCTTTGTTCTAACACACACACTTACTCCAAGCTGCATGAAGAAGATCCACTATGGCTTGATGGACAAATGGAGGCCTCAAGCATTAATTCAAACATGATTCCTCACACAATTCTGAATCTATTCTTTCATCAATTCTCTATTCAATCTTGCTTAACCTCTTCCTTGAGAAACCTTTCATTATATAGGAGAAGGAGAGATGGTTAAAGGGATGAGGATGATCCCACTAAATATGAGAAGTCAGTAGGATGCCAACCATGAGAATGCCAACTCATTTTCTAGAAGATCCTCTTCTAGAACCTTCGTAACTTCCTCTTCCTTTTAAGCTTTGAAGCAGGTTCGCACCCTACCTATAGAGCAGACTGCGAACATCACGCACTCCAAGTATAGTGTCACCTGGGAGAATTAGGGTTTCTCACACCCTACAATACATGTAGCCTGCGAACTCATCTTAAAAATATGTTTTATGGAGGAAGACAACAATAACTTTTCTCAGGCAAAAGGTCTTTATGAGGGCCTAAACACACAACTGTAGAGACACCACCAGAGTGAAAAAAATAATGTGTAACAGAATGCCCCCCAAAGTATGAGGTTGGAACTCGTGACAGCCAAAATACTTTGTAAAATGCGTGTGTGTGTCAGAAACAAGGATCACACCTAATCAAAAACCTGCAAACAATCAAGCATCTGCATAATATAATACTAGTTCTAAGGTAGGCATTCCCATGTTGAGACCACAAATGAATGAAATCATAAATGTAGACCATGGCCACCAATCATACACCGTGGATCCATGTCATCAAAATAATACATAGCCACCAGGAATACACTATGGATCTATGCTAGAAGACTGAGATTAGGACATAACCACACGGAATACAAAGTGGATCTATGTGTCAATACAAATCATAAATACTCCAGCACAACCTAGGCCAAAAAGATGAGACCCAGGGTCTTTAATCCCATCGTCTAAAAAAGTACGAATCTAGCCATGTGATTACATGTGTCGAAGTCGAACATGGTAGAAACCACTTGATTATCGGTCATTGATGAAAACCATTAACAAGTGTGAGGGAAATCACCATTGATGTCAATGACTCCCAAGGTACCCAAGTACAATCCGAACGAATGTGAATAAATGAGTTGAAGTTGAACACTCGACGGAATCTCTCGATTAGGGACCAATGATGTGAATCCACTGTCGAAAGAGAAGTGACCTGCCATTAAGACATGCAAGTTCTAAGGTACTAAATGATTTCTAGGTCTTATTCCCAGATAATGAGTTGGATTCGATGGAAAAAGACTCATCACAGGAGGGCCTTGATGTATCCCCCATCAATGACACAAAATAAGTAACATATTTTGAGGGTAAGTCAAAGTATGAATATGATTTGAAATGGACACAGGGAAGGCCGACATGGTAAGAATTGACAACTGCAGATGCCTGACTCAATGGAGGGCTTGTTTGGACTTCTCTTGAACATATGAATGACACGACAATGGTCTCGGCAGAATTGACTCAAAGGTGACCCAAGATATGACCTTGTAGTAAGTCAGACGACAGACAAATGGATTTCCCAACCCGGATTCAAATGACAAACATGAGGTGTCATGTTGAAGAGCGACGCTTACTGCCATTAATACAAATGCCAAAACACATCCATTTCCCAAAATTTCCCCCACCATTGCTGGCGAGTGCCTCTTTATTTTTACACAAGCTTGAGGAGGATAACATATGCTTGTCGATGTAAGCTCATCCTTTGGATGAGTCCCTTAGAGTATATTTAACAAACCCTAGGAAGGAGTGGTTCGGTCCCATAAGGGCCTTTTGATGTTTGTTTAACGAGTCCAAAGATAGAAAACTCAAGGGTTTTTCATGTTTTGAGAGTCTGAAAAACACTTAAAGAGGACTCTCCCAGTTCATTTTTCATAAATTAGTTCGACAAGACCAAAAAAGAAATAAAATACCGCTCATCAAACGTTTTCTTCAAATACTTTTACGAGCGTGAAAAGGACAAGATCACTCGGCAATCTTTTCATTTTTATGGAGCGTGAAAAGAGCTTAAAGGATACTCCCTTATTTTCGTCATTTTCATGTTACCATGACAAGTACGAAAAGATGAGAAAAGTATACTCGATTGCATTCTCATGTATTTTTGAGCGTGAGAACAAACGAAGACTGAGCTTGAGGTTTTCTCTACAAAACCCTAAAAAAGTATTCGTACATGTGATGAAAAAAAGAAAAAATACTCGTACACCGTCATTCGGGCTTCTAGGTCACCTACCTGCGAAAAACCATACTCACAAGGCTATTAGGGTATTAGGTTTTTAAACAAAATAATAAAAATAATATAAAAAATCAATAAGAAATAGTAAAAAAGTGAATAAATATGGGTAAAAAGCCCTTTTTACCATTTCATTGTTACTTTGCCAAAAACTTGTCCAACACACCTCTTTTTTTCTCCAAATTTCTTTGCTCGATTATGGAAGGTACAAACGATCATTCGGAAAACAGTTTCAGCCAACGAGGTAATCCCTTGATTCTTCAACTTTTTCATGGATTAAAATTGATTTTTAATGGCAAATTTAAGTGTTTGAGTCCATTTTAGGGCCTGCGGGTGCGCTCAAGAATTCTCGTAGGTGAGCCATTCGAGACCTGTGATAATATAAGATTCTTGCAGGTGGGCTTCAGTGCACTTGCGAGAATCTCACACTATGTGCAAGCTTCACCTGCGAGGGCCGAAAAATGGATTTTCATACATGTTTTTACTCAATACAAATTTATGCAAGAGGTTAAAACAAGTTGTTAACTTCCTTCTCATGGCTCCATTGCAGGAGTTGATCATCACGATGTTGGAATGGAGGGAAAGAGAACATGAAGAGGATGATGCCATTGCCAGAAATGATCTAGGTAAAGTTGTTTCCCTCCGGGAATGTGGGCTCTTAAAATTTTTTAGGATCCTGGGAATGAGAGCCCAACTCAGGTTGTTAGAGTACCTGGTCCACATGTGGGATGTGGATCAATAGGTATTTCATGTAGGGGTCCACATGCTTTCACTATATATCGAAGATATCTATTTTCTGATGGGTTTGTCATGACATGGATACCATGCTACTCTGACCGGAGGTAGAGGCGACATACTTCCTATGAGTGAGTATGTTCACCAATATTGTGTTCCTAAGGTGGAGAGAAGCAAGGGTAAGGTTGCCATCTGGGGTGTCCAAAATCTAACCTTGCGGACTATCTTATTTACCATTACATGCATGGTCGGGAGAACTACTCTGCACATGGCTCTCCAGAGCTATTTCCAATATTCAATAGAGTGCACAGAGCCTTGGGTTTTTAATTGGTCGGACGCGGTTCTCCGCAGTATGATGATGAAACTAACATAGTGCAGAAGGGGTGACCTGAAGCAGTTCAAGTATGGGTAAATTTTGGTGTCATTCTTCCTTTAGAGGGTCCCATTGCTGCGTCTACAAGTAGATTGAGGTTTATCGACCCCACAAGATCCGAGGATGCTGAGGTAGTGTAACCTCATGGCTTGACATGTAGCAGGGCCTATAATCAAATATAATGATTCATTTTTTTACTGGTTGAGGCCCCAGATGTTGATGATCGATGACTATGCATATGCTGTCTTAGATTTCCAAGGAGATCCGGATTTGGTTTTGCCTGAGGATGCTTAGTGGGGTGACTTAGGTAAGAAGTACACATTTAGTTCTTTTTATTTTTTTTTTCAAATTTTATTATATAAAATGTTTTTATGTCTTTGATCCAAGGACTAATAAAAAATTTCTTTTGACGACACAGATGTGGGGCCGTATCAACCTCCAGGAACGTCTCCCATTTAGAGATGAGGAGAAGTGACTCCAGTGGCAAGATGGGATGTTGAGGACTACAAGGAAGTTGAACAAAACTTAGAGGCACTGACCATGGATGTCCTAGACATCGCTATTGGGGATATCCCAAGGCATTATCAATGCCATACTATGGGTGTGTTTGAGTCTCTTAGTTAACTGCTTCGTAGGGTAGCCCGAGCAGTTGTATGTTACCGTGAGTGTTATCCATGATGCTAATTTGTAGAAGCCATGGGCTTCATATATTTTGATATTTTGGTCCTTTGACAAAAACTTTTTGTAAAACTTTTGATTGTTATATATATATATGCATCTTCTATCAGCTTATTTTGTTTTGTATAATACATGTGATGTATGATTGGTTTTATAAAAGTCTCAGATATCTGCCTAACACATAATTAGCTAAAGCATCAGTCAATGTATTTAGACATCTAGGAATGTGTTGATATTCGATATAATCAAAATGATGTTCCAAGAGGCGAATTTGTAGATATACCTGCAATAAAGTAGGACTCCAGATAGCATAGACATTACTTAACTGTAGCACTACTAGCTGCGAATCAAGTCGTATAACTAGGTGGCAGATACTAAGTGAAATAACATTAGTCAACAACTCAATGATGACGCTATATTTTGCGATATTATTGGTCGCATGACCGAGGAAAACACCTCGTAGACTGATAAGTTCATTTGTAGGTGCATAAATTGCCCATGCAACAGAAGCAAGGTTCTTAGTGCTACGACTAGTGCCATTGGCGAAACCAATGTGGGGTAGTGAAAACTGTGACATCTGGAAACCAAGCACAACGCAAGGTAAGTGGTTGAGGTTAGAAACCAAATAATGAAAAAGCACACTAAAGTAACACACAAAAGTATGATACAATAAAATACAAGCACTCATGCACAGATGATCTAGGCATAGTACTTATTTAAGTATAGCCCATTTTTGGGTTCACTCAAAGGGATACCATCGTAGTCCACCAAATCATAGGCTCCTTTCTCCAACACTCGTTTGACGATATAAGGGCCTCGCCATAGAGCCTCAAATTTTCCGGCTCCCAACAAATCTCGATCTTGTTCAATTCGACAAACACCAAGGATTTCTTGGACTTAGTGCATTTGGATTCTAAGTCAAGCTCCTGGAGTATTACAATCCATTTGGAGTATTTTCCCCCTAGCAATTGGCTTGTAAGAATGTGCTGCATAGGATTGCAGTTGGAAATCATAGTAGTCTTGCGTAAAAGGATATAGTGTCAGAAACATTGAACAGCTTGGACGACGGCCAAGGCTAGTTTTTCAACATGTAAATACTTGGTTTCGGTAGTCGTGAGACTCTGACTCAGATAATAAATAACATGAGAATCATGAGAATCATCCTCCTAGACTAGAACCATAGCAATGGTGTAGTCCGAGGCTGCAAGATATAAGAAATAATCGTGACTGTAATCGGGTGGGAAAAATAGTGGGGTATGGGTTAAAGTCAGTTTTAAAGCATCAAAATATTTGTTGGCAGTGGTATCCCATACGAACTTAGAACCTTTCTTGAGCAATTGAGTAAATCTAAGAGTTAACTCAGCATAGTTTGGGATGAAACGACGTAGAAAGTTTGCCTTCGCTTACAAAATTTGTAGCTGGTGAAGTGAGGAGGGAGGAGGGAGATTGAGAATTGCCTCGAACTTCAAAGGATCTACCCTGATCCCTTGACGTGAAACAATAAATCCAAAAATTTAACCAGATTCTACACAAAAAACACATTTGTGTAGATTTAAGCGTATACGGTAAAACTGACATTGGAGGAAAATGGCTCCGAGGTGTGCTGGATGATCGACACAGTGCATGGAATGAGCCAGTAGGTCATCGAGATATGGTTGGACAATGTGCTTTATATCATGAAAGGCATAAGACATAGCACGTTGAAAAGTCGTGGTGGCATTCTTTAAACCAAAGGGTAGTTTTCGGTAGGCAAAAGTGCCCCAAGGACAAATAAAAGCAATCTTGTGTTGGTTGGTGGGTATGATATTGATTTGATTATATCTATAAAAATCATCCATCAAAGAGAAGATTTCACTCCCGGTACAATCGTCGACGATCTGGTCAATGAAGGGGGTGGGAAAGTTGTCTTTAGGACAATCTTTGTTAATATCCCTATAATCAAAGCACACGTAGATCGTACCTTGTTTTTTGTTAACCGAAACAAGATTGGAAGCCCATTCAGTTAGAGCCACAGGGTAAATAAAGCTATCTTTAAGAAGTTTCTATACTTCAAGCTTGATAACAGCTGCTTTACGTGGGTAGACCGGACGAAGTCATTTCCGGACAGGTTTAGCACCCGGGTATGTCTTAATCTCATGTACAACAATGTCGGGGTCAATATCAGACATTTATTCATATCTCCATGTGAAGACGTCACAAAATTATTGAAAAAGAGACTTGTAGATGAAAACTTCGTCATTGGAACACGAAGCTACGATATGCACATTTTCGACAACTCTAGGTTTAATGGATATGTCGAGGGGGATGGTGGGTGAGATATTACTTAAGTTCCCTTCGTAGAACATATCGTGTGTAGACTTAGGAATGGTAGAAATGACGACAACGGTTGACGGAGTCGAGATCCGTTGGTAACTCTCAATGGTGTGTTGTTCCAAGAAGATAATGGAACGATGATTTCCATCATCCCAAGGGGTATCTTCCATGGACATAACCGACATAATCATCTCGTCTGTAGGAAAAATGACACGAAAAGGATCCGAAGATAGATCACCAAGAGAGGGGGTAGAAGGGGTTGCCGATTGAATGGCTTGATAAGCGGATTTGACCATACTTAAATGCATTTGGTCGCCATAGCGAAGATGATCATCGGGGTTGGGTACTATCCACGGGTTAGAAGACGCAGGGGTTTCACGAACAGAGGTGGAAATCATGTTGATCGAGGCGAAAAACGGATGTGGAATATAGGGTGGTGAAATGGGGAAAGTACCCATCAAAGAGGAATCTTTAATAAGACCCACGCCAACATTCTCATATCTAGGGGGGGGTTTCACAATGAAAGGAGCATTGTTGGTATGTGTATCAGAGTTGAAGAAGGCCAATTGGTCCCCCATAATTACTTTTCCTTGATGTGGGAAATGTATGACATGGAAAAGAGTGGACACAACTACACACATGGAATCAATCCATCTACAACCAAGTAGAAGGTTGTAATCGAGAGGAGTGTCAAAGACCTCAACTTCAACGTTGACCGTTTTTCCTTCTAACATAATAGGCAACGAAGGGAGGACATCGTAAGGATTAAAACTAGATCCATTAAATATTTGAGCGTGTTGTGTGATTCAGTTAAGGGAGGAGAGCTGATGGATTTCCAATAGGTAATAGACATGACACACATCGAGGAACCCTCATCAATAACTGTTCTACAAATGTTCTTGTCAGAGACAATAACTTGTATTTGAAATGCGAGTTGAGGGGGTAACCTTGGAATATGATCTTCCAAGTCAAAAGTTATTAGATTTGTATCCATAGGGTCAATTCCACCAATAGCTTTCAACAGTGCCTTCCATTGTGTGGGACAAATCTGAAGGACTTTGAGGGATGACATCATGAATGGTGCTTGGGCCATATCTTCTACAATACTATAGTTCTGGGTAGCATGTGCATGAATATTCAAAGTGGACTTTCGAACAACACCCTTTGGGGGAGGGTGAAGAACTATGTCTAGGCTCGGTCGTTCGAGATGAAGAGGACTGTTGGTAGGTGGAGCCGATGAAGATGGTTGGACCAAGGAAGGAGGTATTTCATCAACCTTCTCTTTGGAGGAAGAATAATCTTTGGATCGAGTGGTAAGTGTGACATCATTCTTCTTTGAATCACTTGTACACATTAAGACATAGGATGTAGTGGAGGGGGAAGGTTGGTCATGAATGACCAATTGGGCCTGTTGTTGAGAAGGAAAGCATTG
Source organism: Picea engelmannii (assembly GCA_009831015.1). Taxonomy (NCBI): domain Eukaryota; kingdom Viridiplantae; phylum Streptophyta; class Pinopsida; order Pinales; family Pinaceae; genus Picea; species Picea engelmannii. The sequence continues at coordinate 523,063 of ML786552.1, read as the reverse complement.
TGACAACACAACCAGGGTAGGAGGTTTCAGGATCCCTTGAAGGAACTTAGTAACCTCGGCTCGTCTCGAACAATCCTTAGTGTAGTGATCATCACCACAGATAAGACAAGGGTATCGGGGTTTGCGCTTATCCTTATCATCAACAAGTTTTGTTTTGGTCTTCTTAGATTGTGGATTATTTTTATCCTCCTTATTCTTACCCTTCCCTTTTCTGGATTTATTCTTTCTGACAAGGGTAGATTGAATAGAGTTCACCTCAGAAGTCTTGCCGGCGGGAGGAGTAGGAGACATATCATGTTGAACATTAGAAGCAATGGACTTGGGGTTGGTGGTAGAGGCTTGTGTGGAATGGGGTTGAGCATGGAAAGTGCTAATCACACCATCAGCCACATGAGAAGAAGCAGGAGTAGTTGAAGTAGCAGTAGTAGAAGGATGAGGTGCATTAGGGAGCAAATTGTAAAGAGTACCTGTTTGTGAGTAAACGAGGTCAAGGTATTGTGCACGACTGATCACCTATTCTTCTGTGACAACTCCAGCCATGGCGATGTCATGAGTGATATCATTCATGAATGATTTCGTGAACCACTCTGCCAGTAACTGATCAGGGAGCTCAAGTTTGATGAGACGTTGTCTCCGTCACCACTCATGAATGTGATTAGAGATATGAGTGGCTTTGGTTTGTTTGAAAGAACTCCAAATTTTGGTTCCCATTTCATATTGGATCGGTAACTAGTAGTGGGTTAGGAAATCCATGGAAAGGGTGTTAAAGTCAGTGAAGAAACCTTGTGGTAATTCTATATACCACTTCGCGGCGAAACGTGTGAGAGTTCACTGAAAAAGATGTAAACGAATAGAGTCATCCATCAAAGAGTTGGATGAACACCAAAGGTGGAAAGTCATTACATGATTGTTTGGGTCCTTTCCTGGTTTACCATCGAACTTAGGAATGTCATAAGGTAGTTTGGCCGGTATGGTAGGCCATTGAGGAGAGTGATGGATAGGATCGTTTAAAATTCTAGACAGATCAGGGAGGTCCAGGGTGGATAATAAAGGTAACTGTCTAGTCATGTGGGGGTACTGGTGACTTTGGGGAGGAAGTCTCGTAGGTATTCTAGTAGGACCGTAAGCAGTTTGTATTGGTTAGGGTGAAGATCCAGGAAGATTCGTTTGTTGGTGTGGAGGTATGTAATTTATAGGGTTGTATTGGTTAGGGTGGTTCCTTTGAATAGGGACGTTGGGTCCAGCGTTCAATCCCAAAATGGAATTGGACGGACCTGGATATGGTTGGCCCGTACTAGGGGGTATGAAAGAGCTAGCTTGAGGCTTTTGCCCCCCAGTCGATTGAGGATTATTTTGGATAAGATTATTCCAATACTGGTCCAAGTCTTCAGGTATGTTCTATCTAGTGGATGGGCTAGGTGGGGGTTTCCCTCCAATCGGAGGTTGTGTTCCAATTGGGATTTGACCTCCAGGGTGAAAATGTTCGCCAACAGGAATCTGGTAACTAGGTGTGAAAGACTGAATGGTGCCACTAGGGTCAGTTCCTCTGATAGGGGATGGAAGAGACCCTCTAGAAGGGGGTCGAGGAAGTGTCAGAATAAAACTAGGAACACGATGGTGCCTAGAAGGAGTGGAAATGCCAGGAGTCCCGGATGGGATTTGTGTAGGAATGAGAATAGAATCATTCAACGCATGCTATCTGGGAGGAAGTGTCGGGGTGATTCTGGGTGAAAGCGGGGTGCCGATGGGGGCCTAGCTAGCCACCATATTCCCATTATGAAGATTCATAGTATCTGGGACCATTGTATAATGGGCCATTTGAAGGGGGATAGTCAAGATATGGTCAACTGGCTGAGCGCATGAACCAGGGAAATAATAGACAACAGTAAAAGATATTGCATTTTGATCAGATGTTTTGGGTGGCTCAGGTGTGACAGTGATATCAATGCCTGCTCTTGAGACAAAGATATTCCATCTAAAAATGCCAGTAGTCCAAAAAGGATCCCGACCTTCAAGGCCTGTGAAAGGTCCGGTTGGTAATCTAGAAGACTCAACAACAATATCTCTGGATGAATTCAATCCAACAATACGTCTCACAGAGTCAGGAGGAAGTCGCAAGCCCTCTCGAGAATCTGTAATTTGGAATTGTTCTAAAGAGTTGGTTCTTTCCAGTCATGGAGTGGCAATGTCTTGGACTTCACTCTATTGAGGAGAGCCCTCCGGTGAGTTGGTAGGCAAGGGTTGAGAACCTTCCATATATTCTGGGGGTAATCCTTGCATTCTACATAAGTGACGTGGAGGGTCAATGGTGATTGAGCGAAAATCTCATGAAAGAAATTCTATGGCCAAATTATGGAAACAAACATCACACACTAGTAAAATCTATGAATCAAAATCAAGCAAACAAGACCTTCCTATTTTGAAATCACTAGTTGGTGATGAAATCCAACGTCACGACATCGAGACAAGAAGGGGATGGGCTAGGGTGGAAAAGTTATGTTGACGACCTGCTTAACAGACTTACACCTTGGTGCAAGCTCCCGCACATAATCATGGGTATACCATCCAAGGAGCTCGAGTGAGTCTGGCCAATGTCAATTCCAGGTATCATGAAGACTTACCCCTCCATAGTCACCTACCTTGTGCAAGACTCTAAGAAGATAGGCTACTAAAGTTACCACAAACAACAATGATGCCTAGGGGAACAGTCGATAGTCCGATCCAGATGCGAGGGTAAGGTATCTAGCCCAAAATCAACTTGAGAGGCTTCCACTCATCATTGTGGGTATACCTTCAAGCGACCCCCATAATACATGCAATCTCTACACCGAGATCAACAAAGCAGGGTGAGTAACTCTGTCAATCTCAATGCATCCTTAGGTTTGACCCTTGTGTGAGAAGGGCTTCCCAGGACAAAATGTTGTAAATGGAATTTGACACTCCCTATCACAAGATACTATTGTGTGTTTTATGCTTTGGAGAGTGTGTCTCACTGCCTATTCCAAAGCTCTAGCCTAGCTAATGTTGGTGCAAAAGAGCCCTAGAAAATGTTACTAGTTGAATTTTAAAGTTGCGCAATATTATTAAAGGCTGTTGTTACATAAAGGGAAAGAGAAATGAAACCAATGTTGTGTAAGACTCTGATCCAACAATGCGTAAATAGAAATGAATGATACAAACTTGCGTTCGATGAATTCTATCTACAACAGTGAAAGAGGAGTTTTCTAGAACAATGCAAATTACGATGTACAATCTTTTTTGAAATGTAGTATCAAACAATCATTGAAAATGTAAATTCACTACTTTTTCTCTTTCAATACTTGAGTGCCAATATTTTTTGAATAAATGATTGCTTAAAATAAAAAGTCTTTAAATTTTTTTTGTTTAGAAACCAAAAAATAGGGATGGAACTAAGAAAAGGTAAGCAACCAATGAAAATAAAATACTCAACAAACACCCAAATCGATCTTTCAATGAAGATAAAAATAACAAACTGACAAGAAAAAATCTCTTCAAATGCACATGAACAAAAATTTTCCAAGCAATCTAAAAGGACAATTAATCCCAAATTTTAATCCAATCAAAGGCTTTTGACCAAACAAGCACTTGGATCTTAGAATCAGAGATTATACCCTTGTTGATAAAAGGTCAAGCAACAAAAATTGGGAAAAAGAGTAAGAAGAGTTTTTGATCTCCGAAAAATAATCAACCGCAAGATTTGAAGTCAAGAAACAGTCAAACACTGGCAAAAGAAGTTCTCCCCAGGTAATTAAACAAATTTGGGCATTAAAAATACAAGAAGACCTAATCTAAAACTTTTACAAATGATTTCGCAGCCTGGTAGTGGGGTACAGTGCGAGAATTAGGGATTCTCGTAGTCTAGATACAGGTAGGGTGCGAGAAGGTTGCAGTGAACTGAACAATAGGGTGTGAACATCAATGATTCTCGCAGGCCACAAAGAGGTACAGTGCGAGAAGGTTTGTAATCAAGAAAAATTTGGAAAAAGGACAAAAAATTTGAGTGAACTTTTGGGTCCAGAGAGTCTATAAGGGTCTCCTATAGACCCAGAGACTAGTTGGTAATGAAAAAAGTAAGTTAAGGGAAAATAGACAACAAAAACTACAAAATGAGTTGTATCCCCAACGGAGTCTCCAATTTTGTTACCGGATAAATCAGTATATGCGGACACTAACAGATCTCCCTAGATCCACCTGGATCTAGAACAAAATAGGACAAGACATGATGATTTCCCTAAGAAACTATCATTGAATTTACTACCAAAAGAGGAACGAGTGACATACATTTATATCGCTTCCTTAGGTCTTTGTTGTTCCTACTTCGCTCCAGTGCTCTTGCGAGATGAGATCCAAGAAAACACAAACCAACCAAAGTGAAGATAGTAAAGTATATTCAATGACAACCTATGCATATGATCAAGGAATTATGCAATAAAATAAGAGTGCTTTTATGGGAAAGAGACATGCCACTGTATTATATTAAATGAAAGTAGAAGATACAATTAGATCACCTTGATGTTGCAAGCTCCCTTTTGGTGTTCCTTTTTTCTAACACACACACTTGCTCCAAACTACATGAAGAAGATCCACTATGACTTGATGGACAAATGGAGACCTCAAGAATTAATTCAAACATGATTCCTCACACAATTCTGAATCTATTCTTTCATCAATTCTCTATTCAATCTTTCTTAACCTCTTCCTTGAGAAACCTTTCATTATATAGGAGAAGGAGAGATGGTTAAAGGGATGAGGATAATCCCACTAAATCTGATAATTCAGTAGGATGCCAGCAATGCGAATGCCAACTCATTTTCTAGAAGATCCTCTTCTAGAACCTTCATAACTTCCTCTTCCTTTTAAGCTTTGAAGCAGGTTTGCACCCTACCTATAGAGTAGACTGCGAACATCTCACACTCTAAGTATAGGATTGATTGCGAGTATAAGGGTTTCTCACACCCTACAGTACATGTAGCCTGCAAACTTATCTTAAAAATATGCTTTATGGAAGAAGACAACAGTCACTTTTCTCAGGAAAAAGGTCCTTATGAGGGCCTGAACACACAACTATAGAGACACCACCAGAGTGACCAAAATAATGTGTAACACTAGGTTGAATGATTCTAACCTATAAAATCTCTTGA
>ML786552.1:476306-491199 GCA_009831015.1 Picea engelmannii | reverse complement strand
GCGTTACCCACTAGTATCTTCGCAGAAATGAGAAGGCTGGCTCGTGATGAGACCCCCTTTCCTTTGGCCATGCAACCAAAGGTCATTGCCCTGGTTTGGTGACCAGATAGTGGCAATGTCATACCACTAAATACCTATGAACAGAATGGGCCAGCTCGTGATGAGACCTCCCATCCTCTTGGTTAAGTCTTGCATTTATTTATTTCATTTTTTCTTAGGGTCCCTTAGTTTCTTATCGAGAGGCTTTTTATTGCCTTCTCAGGGATCCCCTGGGCGAAGCATCTCTAGGTCTTCATTTCCTATGGCTTTTATCTTTTACCAGCTTCTTTTACCCCCTAGGCCTTTAGCCCCTTCTTCCCACAAGACAAGATGTACCCTGGATGGTCCTCCTAATAGCCAGACTAGGGGAAAGGGATGGATGAGCGGGATAAAATATGGAAAAGTGATAAGATGGTGGGAGCATACGATGGCTCTGCAAACCCCCCTTGGTGGCTAACCAAAACCCATGAATACAAGCTTGCTAAGCTACCCCATCAATCACCCTAACATTGGTCAAGTGGATTAGTGTAAGATCCAAGCAGTCATCTGAAATGAAAGGAACCTAATGCATATATAAGAAGGTTATAATGACCAAATATGACACATACCATGATACCTCAGACCAATTACCTCATGGAGCAAGAGTCCTCTCTGATGCAAGCCCAGGCCGGTAGTGATGGGGCTGGTACTGCTGACAGGATGAGTCTGGCTGAGAAGAATAAGATGGGTCCTCCAGGACCATGCTCAGGTCGCTCCTGCTCTCGGTACTCCATGTCTAGGACCATGTGGGCCTCGAGACATGATCTCCTAGTTATCCCTAGATATCGGGGATAACAGGTCCTTGATGACATTCTTGTTACATTATTTTCATGGGAATATCCTGTCAACTTCATGATTATTCATTCAAAGGATCCCACGAAAGGCCATTCAATCATTTTAAGGAGACCTTGGTTGGCTATGGCTAATGCTTTCATAGGATGTCGTGGTGGCGATATGTTCATTTCAAATGGCATTTCTTCACAGAAGCTTACTCTTTTTCCACCTGCTCAACCGGTTACAGAAGAATTATGGTGGCTAAAATGTTCCTATCATGAGAATAATGAGGAAGAACCTTTATTCTCTGTTGATGAATTTCATGCATTACAAGAACCAATAGAGGATGACATTTTAAGCCAATTTCTTTTTGTGATAGAAAATGTTGAGTTTCCACAAACATATTTTCAATACGATCAAATTTTGAGAGATGAATTTCAAGAACGAAGTGAGTCATTTTTATCGTTTTCACCATCTATGGTTTTCAGCATTGATGAGCATCCGAGGTCATATACCATTCCAATAGAACTTATCCCAGGCAAATGTCTATACATCAATTCTGAATTAAGCCTCAGCCAATAGGAGCAGTTAACAAATATTTTGAAAGAACAGTCAGGGGCATTTGCATGGGAGTACACTGATATGAGAGGAGTGCATCCTGACACCTGTATTCACCACATATATATCCAACCAGAGATAACCCCAATAAGACAACTACAAAGGCGTATGAATCCAATCCTAAAAGATTTTGTGAAAGAAGAGTTACAGAAATTATTAAACGTAGGATTCATTTATCCAATTTTTGACAGCAAGTGGGTTTCACCTCTTGTTGTGGTACCTAAGAAAATGATAGGGAAATGGAGAATGTGTGTAGACTTTAGGGAGTTGAACAAGGCAACCCTGAAGGACTACTTTCCCTTGCCTTTTATAGATTAGGTTTTGGATACCTTGGCTGGAAAAAGATACTTTTCCTTTCTCGATGGATATAGTGGATACAATCATATTCAAATTGCTCCTGAAGACTAGGAAAAAACAACAATCATGTGTCCTTGGGGCACTTATGCTTATAAAGTGCTACCTTTTGGACTATGCAATGCTCCTGCTACATTTCAGAGAGCAGTCCTTGGGATTTTTGCTGACTTAATTCATGATTGTGTGGAAGTGTACATGGACGATTTTACTGTTTATGGTAATACCTTTGAAGAAGCCTTAAGTAATCTTGAGAAAGTATTGATTTGCTGTCAGGAATCAAATTTATCCCTTAGTCATGAAAAATGTAAAATGCTATTAACTGAGGGAATAGTGTTGGGTCATCATTTGTTTGCAGAAGGAATTAAAGTTGATATAGCTAAAATTGAAGTAATAGTTAAGCTTTCCTCTCCAAAAACCCAAAAATATGTGCGAAGTTTTTTGGGACATGCTAGATATTATCATCGATTTATTGAAAATTTTACAAAGATAGCCAGCCCCATGTTTAAACTATTAGCAAAGGATGAAAAAATTTGTTGGGATAACAGTTGTCAGAATGCTTTTGAAAATTTGAAATCAAAATTGTCCATGGCACCTATTTTAAGAGGACCAAATTTGTCCCTTCCTTTCCATATTTCAACTGATGCCTTAGACACTTCTTTAGGAGGAGTGCTTGGATAAAAAGAAAACCAACAAAACTATGCAATTTACTTCACTAGCAAAAACCTTACTCCCCTGAATTGAACTACACTATAACAAAGAAGGAATTTTTGGCTGTAGTTCATGCCATTAACAAATTCCATCATTACATCACTAGATATGAGGTTTTTTTCTGTAACGACCATTCTGCTATTAGATTTTTGATGAACAAACCAGTTACTACCGGAAGAATCACACGATGGCTTTTGCTACTTCAAGAATTTAACATCACTATAGTTGATTGGCCAGGAAAAGAAAATGTAGTTGCGGATTTTCTTTCTTGTATTCCTCAAGATAGTACTGACATTCCAATGAATGATAATTTCCTTGATGAACATCTATTTGCAGTAGATGTTAAGACCCCTTGGTTTGAGATACGACAAATTACTTAGCTACAGGGAGACTACCAGCTCATTTGTCATCACCACAAAAGAAAAGAATTGTCCAGCAAAGTGCTTATTATTCTTGGATAGGAAGTGATCTTTTCTATACAAGTCCTGATATGATCATTAGGAGATGTGTTCGGGAATATGAGATTCCCGATATCCTTCAGGCCTGTCATGACTGGTCATGTGGAGGATATTTATCCGATAAGAGAATGATATATAAAGTCTTACAATCGGGATATTATTGGCCGACACTGTTTAAAGATGCAACAAAATATGTAAGAAGCCACGATAGTTGTCAGAGGATGGGAAGACCTACCATAGTAGACGATATGACCTTACGACCACAGGATGTGATTGAACCATTTGATAAATGGGCACTTGATTTTGTAGGACCGATTTCCCCAATGTCAAGGAAGAAGAAGTACATCTTGGTTTGTACAGATTTTGTGACCAAGTGGGTAGAGGCAAAATCCTTATATCAAGCAACTAAGAAATAAGTGGTTGAATTTATTTATGAAGATATCTTTACTCACTTTGGTGTTCCACGAGAGATTGTTACTGATCAAGGTGCCCAATTTACTTCTAAGTTGATGAAGGAACTCACAGATAAATATGGGATAAAATACTGTAAGTCTTCTCCATACCATCCACAAGCCAATGGGCAAGTGGAATCCACAAATAAAGTTCTAGAATCTATTCTGACCAAGACAATACATTTACATCACAAAGATTGGGTGGATAGACTTCCAGAGGCTTTATGGGCATACCAGACTACATGGAGGAATACCACTGGTCATATCCCTTATGAATTGGTATTTGGCAAGAAAATTTTCCTTCCCATAGAATTTCAGATTGATACCTTCCGCATAGAAGCAGAATTGGGTTTGAATTTGGATGAGGCACAGAAACAGAGAGTTATGTAATTAAATGAATTGGGAGAAATTAGGCAAGATGCTCTTCAAAGAACTATCCTTGTACAAAATCAACATAGCAAATGGCATGATAAATACATTAAGAAAATTCATTTTCAACCAGGGGATTGGGCATTGCTCTTTGATTCTATTGACCGCCCATTTAGCAATGGTGGTCAACTCATGTGCCATGAAGATGCATCACCAGATGCGAATTTGTTAAAGAAAGTATTGGTTCTACTTAGGCATCTGATGCCCCATCACAAATTTTGTAAACGAAATTTCTGCACCCCTGCATGGGTTGATAATGTAATAAGTCTGCATGGATCATAGTTAGGTTAGGTGCCTTTGGATGTTTCCATTGGGGGAGTTCCTTTCACCGAGGATTTTTTATCCTCAGGTTGTCAACCGGGCTTTAGGGCCTGGCTGACTTCCCTTGAGTTTTTCCCTCCACACATGCAATAACCTCCTCCAAAGTGGCAAAAGACACTCTAATGGTCTCATTTTTTGGTAGAATTTGTTTAGGAATGTTGTAAATGACCATTCCAGATAGTGTAGAAAGTTTCGCGGAATTTCGTCGAGTCTAGATAGGTTTTTTTTAATTAATTAAATTTTTAATAATTTAATTAATTAATTATTTTTTGAGCTAATGTTGTAAAAACTGGATCTTTGGGCTTTTGATAGGGGTATTTGTGCTCAAAAGAAATGGAATAACACCCCCTACACTCATATACCAAGTTTCAGCTCAGTCGAACGAAGTTTGCTATGTCTTTGTCCACTCAAAGTCAGTGTCAGTCAAAACAACAATTTTAATTGCTAAGGTGACATTATTAAAATGTCAAACACATTGTAATTTTGAGTTAGTGAGTGAGTGTGAAGGTGGAAAAGAGCAAGACTAAACATAACCTAACCCTCCCAACCTTTTCCAACCTATTCTAACCCCTTACCCACCTTTTACACTAAAAAATTATGCCCCCCTAGGGCAAGTGACGTTTTTCCTTGGTAGAAGTTGTTGTGACTTATTTGGGGCCCCCTCTCATAAGTTATGACTCTCTTTGACCCTCACATCACCTCCTAAGATGGTCCCACTCATTTTTTCTCATTAATTCCCCTCCATTTCTTCATTTTCACACTTTTTTTGCTCTCTCCAAGAGGAGTTACGCCCTCCCTCTTCTAGAAACTCCACAAATAATTTTTTAAAAATTATTTGAGACCTCTCACCTTCCTTGGCATCAATCCCAAGGCCTCTCACACCTCTTTTCTTAATCTCAACACCTCCTACTTTTTTCTATAACCTAGATCTAGTTTTCAAACCCTAGATGGTGTGCCCCTTTTTGAGATATGCTCTCTTGCTTTAGATTTGACACTTGGACTTCATCCAAGTGCCTTTACTTTGACTTTAGAGGTATAAATAGAACCCCTCCTCACCCTTTTTCCTCACCATTCTTTGAGCTAAAGTTATGCTACCGAAATCTTGCCATCTTCTTGCTCTTGCCATCTTCCACTCACTCATTTTCTCTTGAGATCTTTGGAGCAATTAGTTACCCAAGGCTCTCACATTTTGGATGCAATAAGAAAATCTTTGGAGGACTTTGGATCTACTAATATTAGTCTTGTTTATCCACTACATATGAGGTGATCTTGTTCTTTTGCATTGTGTGGTTTCATTTGCTAGCATCTTAAGTAAATTAGTTTATTTGGGTAGGTCAAATAAACATTAGTGTTGATGATCTATGTATGCTGATTAGATAGGTTTGTGAATTAGTTCATTATTTCTATACTAATCATCATACTATGCTGCTATGAACTCACATTATATTTAGCATGCAGATTTGCTTCACAGGTTGTGGTTTGGAAGAGACTTTAGAGCATTTTTCAACCATAGCTTGCATAAACTCCTTGTACTTTCTTTTGGATCTGATATATTGTTGTCATTCCACTTTATTTTCTGTAGCTAACCATCTCTTAGATAGGTCAAAATATCAAATTTATATTTCTGATTTTTTTTACTGAAAATTTCTGTGTAAAAACAGAAATTTTTTGTAACATATTTGGTGTGTTTTGCAGCATTTCCAACAAGCTTTTGCTTGCTATTTTTTGTAGGTTAGTGACAGATATAAGGGGATATGCTGCCCAAGAACACCTATAAGACTTCCCAACACACTACTCTTCGGTTGGGTAACACTTTCTTACTCTCTCTCCTTCAAATTTCTAAGTTTTTTCTATATTTTCTTCACTCTTTTGGGCCCTAAATCTTGAGCTAGCTTAGATTAGTTTATTTATTCTTTAGGTTAGTTTATTCTTTGTCCATATGATTTTTATTTCATTTTTATTTCATTTTATTAATTTGTTGTAGCTTAGATAGCCCTCTTTGGCCAATAAAGGAAGGCTTGCCTCCACCTTGGCCATTGTAGGTAGTTTTATTCTTTCATTAAGTTATTCTTTAAATCTAAATAATAATCTCATGACCGGCACCTTGGGAGAGTAATCCCCAAAACCGCACGGCATAAGGGAAGCTAATCCTCTTGTGGTGATTTTATGCTTAATGGTCAAATATCTAGTTAGTAATCACACCTAATAGTTTCCTTTCATTAAATCTCATTTTCATTTGCTTATGGTCTCATTGCTAATTGGTTAAACGATTTAAAGTATTCCTTAAATGTTAGATCTATAAGTTCATAAATCATTTTTCCTTGCTCATCTTTAAGCATATGTGGTTTTAACTCATGGTTTAAGATTTGATTCACTAACTTGTTAAATCTTCACTTTTTTAAAGCATACATCTTTATTTGAGTTTTAACACATAACACATATTGGTGAATGTTTAATCTTAATCCATCCTTATACTTTCACTAAGGCAAGTTGTTCTTTCCCTTTCATTTTGGTTTAAGATCCTAAGTGTCAACTTGTTAAATCTTTCTTTCCTTAAGAGCTTATATATTTCACATGGTTTAACACTTAAACATGCTTAGATGATGGTAGATCTTAATCCTAAGTTAAATGTCTAAATGATGATGTGATGTTCATATTACTTAATGTTCTTTTATCTATTGTGGCATAATTTCACATTTTAAGTCATTTCATTTTCAGATCTATTTTTTTAAGCACTCTTTAAGTTTAAGTTATCTTGCTTCATGGTTATTTTCTCACATACATAACTTAAACTTTTTCAAGCAAGTTTAATTTTCTGTTTTATGTAGCAAGTTGTCCTTGCTTAAAACTTACATTTAACTTGCAATCTTTATGTGGAATGGTGAATAACTAAATGGCATATCTATTGTATCATTTCCTTTTAAGTTAATGTGGTGAATGCTCTTTATTTTCAAGCTTTAAAACACATTTTGTGAGCATTTTCATTTTCGGCCATACCCTTAAACGCTAAATTTTAAGTGTCTAAAACTTTTCTAAAATTCACCCAACACATCTAAAGACCCACCCGCGGGTCATAACAACACTTAGGAACATTTTAGGGGCTTCATTCTGCCATCTCCACCATCTAAAATGGGTTGGAGGGAAACAACATAAGGAAGAGGCGGGGGACCGTTCTCGTGATTTCGTAGGGGAGATCCTTTCCGGGAAGTGCTCCTACTGTCAGGGCTGACCATGGAAGCTAGGGTGGGCCTCGTTGCCTTACTATCTTGAGCACCTGACAGTTATTTGGCCAAGGGAGGAGGAAGTTTGAAGCACACATCTAGTTTAGGGGGAAGGGAACTAGAATTTACAATATCTTTAATCAACTCCTTAAACACTTAGTTGTATAGATCACCTTTGCATGTTTGGGGGAATTAGATGTATCGATAGGAACACATCAATGGTGATAATCTCATTGTTTATCTAATGTGCAACTTGATGGTTAATGTTTCTTATGTCTAAGTAAACATTTTAGTATACATTGTAAATATCTTGTTTATTGATTGTTGTGGTGTGAATCAAGAAAGTGTTGAGTATCCCACTTGGGGAGGCATCACTTTCTTTGATTCTTGACTGCTTTTTGTGGTGGCCAGTGAAGGCGGTCCAATAGAGTAAGTGCTATTGGGGCATGCTTGGCAAATTGTTGAACACTTACACTTCTTGTATCTTTGTATTTTGTGTATCTTTGTAAATGGTGTAATAACTTGTAACACTTAGTATTCTTTTTGTAAGTAATTGTAACTTTGGGTTTGTGGGTAGTTTGAATTGATTTACTTGTAAAAATTTTGTAATAAACCACCCTTAAACTTTAGTTGACCCCATTGCCCAACCTTAGGCACTAGTCTTAGTTGACTTAGGGAAAGGGCTGATTTACATTTGGAATAGACTTGCACTTGCATTGCTGCCTTTGCATCTTAGACTAGTTTTTTCCTTTGGCCTATAACAAATTAAAAATAACTCCTAAAACATTAATACTAAAATTTATCTAGCAACTAGGGACAACCCCCCTTGGCTTCTCTAGGAGTAAGCCTAGAAGGAAGAGGTTCCAGTCAAGGTGACAGTGTGGACTTGGAACCTAGACATTGTGTCTCCGAGGACACACTAAGTGAGTTGGACTTAGTTCACGCTAGGAAGTGTGTATTAGGATGGCAACATCTTTGGTGCCGTTGCCGGGGATAAGTCATTTATCCTTGGTCAAAATGACTTAACTTATTTTTTATTTTTTTAGAACTAAGTAATAAACACTTTAGTCCTTTAAAATTATTTGAACCTTTATTGGTTAGCTTTGTGTGATTCGTTTTCAAGTGGTGACTCCATTGAACAATTCTGTCAAGAGGTATACTACTAGGAGTAATACACAAGGATTGTTTTATTCTTTTCCTAAACCCGAATAGGTTTATAGGAGGAGAATAAATCGCCTTCCTCCTAGGAGGCTACAACTTGATAATCTTGGAGATGAAGCACTCATTGATATCCAATACTTGTTCCAAAACAATAATCAACCAACTGTTAATAATCCCACTCCTAATCCTAACTCAACCATGAGTATCTTTTTGAGACCTTTGAATTTTGCAGCAATCCAAGGTTCCCCTCATGCAGCTCCTGAAAAGGCTATTGATAAGTTACCTACATTTCAGGGGAACAATGCTATAAGTGCCAAGTCCCATATTCTCAATTTTGAGATGTGTGTGCAGAAGTATTGTGGGGGTCATAATCATGAAGATGTAAAGATGACTTTGTTTGTATATTCACTTGAAGGTGATGCTGCTGAATGGTTCATTGATTTTCTAGCAGCTAAGTTTAGCACCCTTGATGAAATATTGGATGAGTTTAGGAAGAGATGGGGTGACCACAAAGAGCATAGATTTCAACTTGCTGCTCTTACCACTATTCAAAAGAAAGAAAATGAAACTGTGGTTGAATTTAACACTAAGTTCAATAACTTGGTGAAAAGCCTTCATAGAGACATAAAACCTTCTAATGCAGCCATCTTGATTTATTATATTGAAGCACTTGAAGGTGAGATGAGGTATGCCCTTAGAGATAAAGATCCTCAGAACTTAGATGCAGCACAAAGTATAGCTATGAGAGTGGAACAAAATTTGCTTGAGGCTAGGAAATCTAATATTCCTGGTTTTACTAGAGGTTCTTCTTCAAAGGTTAATGATGAAAAGAAGAAAGAGTCAAAGGGTCAAGAATCAACAAGCGATGGGATTAATGAATTGACTCAATTAATCAAGCAAATGGAAGTTAATCATGCCAATCAGATGAATGCCATGCAAAATCGATTGATAGCCATGGAAAGGAGCCAAGCCAATAGGCCCCCACATAGGCCTAATGATAAATGGCCAAGAATACCTCCCCATAATGACCAAAGGCCTCCTCAACATGATCAAAGGCCACCTAATCCTTTTGAGTCCACCAACTTGGTAGAACATCAAGCTATACCATATTGTAGACCTTGTGGTGAATTTCATGAGGAATCCACTTGTCCAGTTTTTCTTGAAGATTGTTATAGTGACTATGGAAATGAACAGATAAATATGTGTGGCAGAAATTACTATGGGGAGATGTATGATTGGATGAATGATTATGATCATGGAATTTATGGAAACTTCATCAGTGAAAATGTTGATAGAGCAACTGAAAAATATGGGCCCAAGCCCACACCCCAACAAATTGCTGAAATGGCTAAGTATAAAGGCTTTACATACCAAAGGAATGGAAATAAATATAAAGGTCAAACTAGTGTTCCCAAGGTATCCCCAACTTTTCCTAAGTCTAGTGAACCTATTAATGTGGATTTGAACATTGACTTAGGAGGTTGGTTGAATAATGCAAAGATTTTGGTACCAGTATCAGAAATTATGAAGATCCCTTCTCAAATGGAAAAATTACTTAAAGCCGTGCATGAGCCTCCTAAAAGTATTATACAAAAACAACCAGTCGTAGCCTACCAGGATGCACCAGTAATTCTACAGAATTGAGATAGAACTAATCAGAAGAACTTGCCTTTCTACCTGTCTCTACTAGTGAATGATAAAATATTACACAATTGCATGTTGGATTCAGGAGCAAGCTCAAATGTTATGACTAAGAAAGTAATGGAACAATTGAACTTAAGGATATCTAGACCTTATCATAACATTTGTGCATTGGATAGTCAAACCATAGAAGTATTTGGATTAATTAAGGGTTTGCAAGTATACTTGAAGGCATTTCCAAACATTATGATTGAAATGGACATTGTGGTAATTGATGTTCCAGATTTATGTGGAATGTTATTAAACAAAAAGGCAGCAACAGATTTGGGTGGTAGTATACAAATGGATTTATCTTATGCCACCATCCCCACTCCAGATGGAGGCACTTTCAAGTTGGATAGGGAAGTGTATAGGAAGGTTCATGTGGAAAACCCCAAGGTCCCTATAGATGAATTGGTTTATGAGGAAGAGGGCCTTGGTAATTATGCCATTTTGTCTAACTCAATTGTGCCCCTAGAAGACAAAGTCAAAGATAATGAGTTAGATAGAGTATGGTACATGCATTTTGATGGTGCTTTTTCTAGATTGGGAAAAGGTGCTGGAATTGTTCTTCAAGCTCCAAATGGTAAAATATCTAAGTTTGCTTATAGATTGGAGTTTGATGCAAATAATAATGTGGCCGAGTATCAGGCCTTGCTCCTTGGTTTAGAACTTTGCAAAGATAGGGGTGTCAAATGTCTATGCATCAAGGGGGATTCAGACTTAGTGATCCTACAACTAAAGAATAAATTTGCTTGCAAGTCTGAAAGATTAAAAGGTTATAGGAATGAAATTTTGGATATGATTGATGACCTGGATGCCGTAAACCTTATTGCTATTCCTAGAGAGCAGAATTCTAAGGCAGATGAATTGGCAGTAGCAACTTCAACACTTACAGTTTCAGATAGTTTGATTGATGAGAATATTTCAGTTGAAGTAATTTTCAGACCCTCCGTCCTGGATAACATGAATCATTGGCAAGTCTTTGAGGATGACAAACAGGTTATAAAATTTTTGACTCATATGCACGAATTTTCTGATTTTGGCATCAATACAATAAATGAGGGATGCAATTTTACTGAAAATATTGATGGTGCAAAAACACCTCCTAGGCGAATTGTATCCCTAGAAAGAGACTTTGACAAACTAGATGGTCACAAGCAGAAAGAAGGATCAAAGAAAGAATTATGTGATCACCTAGAAGTGAACATTGGAACTGTTGAAAATCCTTGGATGGTAAAAATTGGCAAAACAACCCCTATAGAAGAAAGAGTTGAAATTGTTAAATTATTAAAAGAATATAGGGATGTTTTGGCATTTAGTTATGATGAGCTCAAGGTCTATAGGGAGGATGTGATTCAGCATGTGATTCCTCTTAAGGAAAAAATGAAACCCTTTAGACAGAAATTGAGGCAAATAAACCCCAAGTTAGCTCCTTTGGTCCAAAAGGAGTTACAAAAAATGTTAGAGGCTGGAGTCATTGCTCAAACTAGACATTCTTCATGGTGCTCAAATATGGTTGTTGCTAGAAAGAAGAATGGGAAAATTAGAATTTGTATTGACTTCAGGAATTTGAATAACGCTTGCACAAAGGACCACTACCCCCTTCCCAAGATGGAAACCTTACTTCAAAGGGTAACAGGATCAGGAATGATTTTCATACTTGATGGATTTTCAGGATATAATCAGATCAGACTTAAAGCTGAAGATAGGCATAAAACAACTTTCACTACTCCATGGGGAACTTTTGAATATCTTAGGATGCCATTTGGTTTATCAAATGCTGGAGCTACTTTTCAGAGGGCTATGGATTATGCCTTTAGGGGGCTAATTGGAAAATTGATTGAAATTTATCAGGATGACTTAATAGTATTTTCTAAGGATGAGAAAACTCATATTAACCACCTTAGGCAAGTTTTGGACAGATGTAGAGAGTTTGGAATTTCTCTAAATCCTGCTAAGTCAGTTTTTGGGGTTACTGAAGGAAAATTATTGGGCCATATAATTTCAAAAGATGGGGTCAAGCTAGACCTAGAAAGAATTGAAGCTATTAGCAAGGTACCCTTGCCTGTATCAAAGAAATCTTTACAATCCTTCTTAGGACAAACCAATTTTGTCCATAGGTTCATTCCTAACTATGCTGAGATTATGAAACCTTTATATAAACTACTTAAGAAGGATGTTAAATTTGAATGGAGTGAAGAAAGTAAGCGATCTTTTGAAACTATTAAAACTGCCATATGTGAAGCTCACGTCCTTATTAGCCCATATTATGATAAGGACTTTATGATTTTCTCCTTTGCTTCTGAAGACACTATTGCTAGAGTGTTGCTTCAGAAAAATGACCAAGGCCATGAACAACCTATTGCTTATTTCAGTCGGGCCTTGCAGAATTCAGAACTAAAGTATCCCATGTTTGAGAAACAAGCTTATGCCCTAGTCAAATCTCTCAAACATTTCAGAGTCTTCATTGGATATTCCAAAGTGATTGGTTATGTTCCTAGTCCAGTGGTCAAGGATGTTTTGTCACAGGTGGAAGGATTAGGCTCAAGGGGTAGATGGATTGCTAAAATCCAAGAGTATGATTTGGAAATCAAACCTACAAAGTTGATTAAGGGCCAAGGTTTGGCTAAGATGTTAACAGAAAGTAATGAAAGGGCTTTGGATTTGGTTTGCCAAATTAATGATGAAGATTATCCTCCTAACTTATTAAAGCTTGAACAGGTAGAGTGGTACACAGACATTATCTTTTATCTCAAAGATCTGACTTGTCCAAGCCATCTAGTAGGACACAAGAAAAGGGCCTTAAGGTTGAAATCTGCTAAGTATGTTCTTACTAGAGATGGGTTAGGATGGAGAAATCCTGATGGGGTTATCCTTAGATGTGTGGATGGTGTTGAGTCAAAGAAACTAGTGGATGAATTCCATGGGGGATTTTGTGGTGGACACTTTGCTGCTAAAACTACTACCCACAAAATCCTTAGAGCAGGATATTATTGGCCCACAATATTTTCATATGTGCATCAATTTGTTCGAAAATGTGAGCCATGTCAGCTTTTCACAGGAAAGAAAAAGTTAGCAGCACTCCCTTTGCAACTAGTTGTAGTAGAGGCACCTTTTCAGTAGTGGGGTTTGGACTTCATCGGATAATTCAGTGATAATTCAAGTAATGGGTATTCATGGGTTCTCACAGCAACATATTACTTTACAAAATGGGTTGAAGCCATTCCTACCAAATCAACAACTAAAAAGGTTGTGATGGATTTCCTAGAAGACAAAATTATAACTAGATTTGGGGTCCCATAAAAAATAGTGACAGATAATGCCAAGGCCTTTTGTTCAGCAGAAATGTCATCTTTTTGTTTTAAGTATGGTATTATCTTATCGCATGCTTCAGATTACTATCCCCAAGGAAATGGTCAAGCAGAGTCAAGTAACAAAAACTTAATGACCATAGTCAAGAAAATAGTTGGTGAAAAAAAGAAATCTTGGGATAGTAAGATTAAACATGCATTATGGGTAGACAGAATAACAAAGAAAGCAACAACAGGAAAGAGTCCTTTTGAGTTAGTGTATGGATTGGAAGCTAGGTTGCCTATGCACCTTAGCCTTCTTACTTATGGGTCAGTTGAGGATTCTTCCACAGGTCTGGATGCATTTCAGAACAGGGTAAATCAGGTCATTGAGTTAGATGAAATCAGAAGAAAGGCATATGATCAGACTTGTAAAAATTAGAGTAAAGTTAAGAAAGCTTTCGACATGTCATCCAGGCAGAGGGATTTCATGGTTGGGGATACAGTTCTACTTTGGGATAAAGGCAGAGAGAAACCAGGGAAACATGGAAAATTTGACAGCTTGTGGTTGGGGCCATATTTGATCAGAGAAATAGCAGGGCCTAATTCTTTTCATCTCAGCCATTTGGATGGTGAGCCCATCAATATTCCAAGGAATGGGCATCAGCTCAAACTCTTCTTCAGATGAGCAACTTGGTGTCCAAATGGACACCCTTTGTAACGTATCTCTAACCCTACTCCTTGTATTTTCAATTTTGTATTATTTCAATTTATTATGTCAATATGTACTTAGAATTTTTTTTTTTTTTTCGGTATCATAGTTTCATGTTGTACTTTAGATATTTCATTATGTAAATGTTGTTTATAGCATTAATTTATCATGTATGAATATGTATTAATGTTAAATTTTTGGTGTTCACATTGTGGGAGCACTATTTTTGTAGCTGCTGGATTCTCGTATGCTCTCCGTCTCAAAGTGAGAAGATCGAACACACGTCCCCATGTGGAGCCAGATGTTGACCGCCCATTTAGAAACGGTGGTCAACTCATGTGCCATGAAGATGCATCACCAGATGCGAATTTGTTAAACAAAGTATTTAATCCGGATTATTTTCGGCACGAAATGAGAGCGGAGATATAACACAGAAATATTCAAAGATATTGCAAGAGAGACAACAATATAACAGAGATATAGCGGAAATATAACAAGAGCCATAGATATACAGTAATACACGATTTCTATTAATGAAATAAATGTACAGAGACTGTAAAAGTACAGAGTGAAAGACTCGCTAGAATGGTGGTAGCTTATCTCTGAGAAGAGATGTGACAGCTACTCGCATCCG
>ML786552.1:419686-463040 GCA_009831015.1 Picea engelmannii | reverse complement strand
AGAAGCTTCCGCTTCTAGAAGGATCTTCCTCTAGATGCTTCTCTTAATAGACATAGTTAGTATAAATAAGGGTCAAGGGTATGAAAAACCCTAGCTTGGATATTATTGTAACAGAGCGCTGCTCGACTGGAGGTTGCCCCCTCAAAGAGGCCTATGAACATTGCTATCTGATTCAAAGTGCTATTTCTGTTGCTATTTCGTATATCATTTCTGTGTATTGTGAAGATTATGCTAGATATTTTACTGTTATTCTGTCATTTCTAGCATTTCATTTCTGTTCTGCACATTTTATATATCTGGTATCTTACACCCACAAAATTATTCTCTGCAAGATTTCTATCTGCACTCACGTTGGATGATGTGGGATACGTTAAGGTCCACCTTCTAACAAGTCTCACTCCATCGACACCAACACCTTATCTGGAATAGAGATTAGAGACTACTTAGTACCTTGGGATCTGCATGCCTCAATGGCAGATTTCCTTGCTAACAACCATGGGAATACACCAATGTATCTTGGTTGATAGATCTTACAGGTGACTCGACACCAAGACCTTTATTCATACCTGTTAGGATGTACTATAGGTACCTTGAGGCCCATTGACATCACTGGTGGGTCATCTCTCATTGGTTAATGACATTCATTAATGGCCAGTAATCCAATGATTTCTTTTTTTGTTCGACTCCAGAACATTTATTCACAGAAATAAGAATTGTACCATAGGCTAAATATTTGAAGCTATTGAAGACATAATTTTAATTAGTTCCTTTCAGGAACAAACAGAAGATAGGTTCAGGGATAGCCATCAAATAATTTTCTTTATAAACAGGAAAAACATTTCTCAGCAAGTTATTATTGGTTCAAGTTTCTCTGTAAGTTTTGGTTTATTTCATTAGTACCAGTCAGTGCCAAACAGAATCAATCAGTCACAGTGGTTATCAACAATATAGATTCCAGTTACAACTTTGGTGCTCTCTAGATTCAGAATTGAATTCAAGATCTCTACAGTAAGAAATGCATAACAAGGAGTAGGTAATCGAACTCAGGTACACTTAGTTTCATGTTAGTTTAATTTATTAAATTACACATTAATAAATTGAACTATGACTACCTTGATACTCCATGCCATTTCATCATCCCTATACTCTGTACTTAACAATCTAAGTTCAATTCTTCTTGACATTTCGTATCATGGAAAATGCACTGCATTATTATGGTTGAATTCAACACGACTCATATGAAATGATATTTTGAAAAGGTGTACGAACATCATCATTCCTTCACACACTATTGATCCCCATGACACTTCAAATGTCCTTTTGATGCACACAGTCCGCAGAACCCTGCGGGGTCCCCTGCGCATGACCTCCTAGTCTCAAAAGTATCATTTAGTCTAAACTTGTGAGCCGAAGCGACTCTTTTGACTCCCTCTGGAATCACTGTGAAAAATCTAATCCACAGGTCCTTTCATTGTCCTCGGTGGCCTCATACAAACAACCGCTCCCTCTTCTGCAACAAGAAATGAAATTTCAGACTTTAGGTTTTCCTGGTTCCTGTTGTTGAGAACCTCTGTTCTCATGATCAACCGATTTTCGATAGTTCCACCATGGTATGATAACACACAACAATTTCAAGAACCACCTCAGTATAATAATGCACAATATTATAATTAGGTACCATAGTATAATACACCGCGTAGAGATAATCAAGGTAATAGAGGAGGATTGTTACGAGGAAAATATCTCTATGGCCAGGGGAAAACCACAACAGACGGAAATGACTGTAGAAATCAACTCTATTCTCTAGTATGATATATAAACAAATATTCTATCAAGACAAGATAAAAGGCCTACCTCGTGTAGACGTTCGATGAAGTCCACCGTTGAGCACTCAATCCAAAGAAATACACCTGCAACTAGTCCTCAACAACCAAGCAATGAAAGCATATGGTGATAATATATGATTTCAGCACATTTAATAGCATAATCCATTAACATACATAACAAATACACCTATGGAATAATAATTCTAATATTGGAAAGATATCAATTGGACGAGAAAAGAGTATTTCTATTAAGATATGATCAACAGAAGTGAAAAAGTTACATACTTCTTTGTCGACATGGTGAGGAATGGAGAAACTAATTTCCTTCCATATTGGCCTCCACCACTTCAATCCTCCACCAAAGGAAAGCTCATGTAATAGAGACAATGGAGTTCTCACTCAATAAGGGAAGAGATTGGGGTTGAACACCATGTTCAGACTTAAAGGACAAAGGGATGCATACTCAATATAAAGTGAATAATTCCTCCATAGTAACTTTTCTCTCAAAGTTGAATTCTTTCTCCTCTTTTCCATAGGTCGGAATTGGCCCACTTATATCCTTCAAATGGAACTGAAGGGCCGAGTCAGGACATTTCCAGTATATGGAAGGCCAAGGATCATTCATATCCTATCGTGACATGGAAAACCGACACCATTTTTCATTTTTGGGCACATTTCCTTATGTACATGGGATGTAGTGGTGCAACCTGCATATACACATGTTGTATAGTAAGCAAGGTGCATATATGTGGAAAAAATGTATTTTTAGCTCCGGAATTTGCAAAAAGTGATGGAAATTCTACATAGGGAAATGGAAAAAGGCCTTCTATGCAAGATTGCATAGGTTGAGGAAAATATTGATATAACAGATTCCCCCTAATGTGTGAGGTCAGAGGAGTATCTATGATGGCCGAAATACATTATAAAAACCTAGAAGTGGAGTGATGGGGAACCAACTAGAAGAACTAGTTTCTCATTACAATCTGCACTAATTTTCCATACATGGCTTCCAATTTGACTTAAATTGCAGATCCATGTGAAAATATACCAAACAATTGTCCATGGCCATGAATAGGCAAATACAAATATGGCTACAAGCCAAAGACTGTCATAGTCACAAACAAGGCCCAGTAGAACCAGTCTCAAAATCAATCTAAATATATCTGTATACAATGGAGTATAATCTGATCTCCCATGATCACTAAAGTCGTATAGGTACTGGTCTAATGAAAAGGAAGAAACAACTCAAGAAAGCTACAACCACATACTGATGTCTTCAAGTATTCTACACAATCCGCCAAAGGTTCAAGTCTACATCATGTGAATAAAGGAGTTGAGGTTGAACAGAATGAGACATTGTTTGATTACCACTCATTGAGGTATACCATTAACAAATGTGAGACAACCTGCTGATGATGAAAGTAGGTGTCAAGACACTGAGTACATTCTTATAAATGTGAATAAAGGATTTGAGGTTGAACACTTGAAGAATCCATCGATCAGGAGACATTGATGTATTCCGAACTATCGACGGCGAGAGAACCTGCCACTAATGACTGCAATCGTCAATGTACTCATAGGAATATAGGTCTCATTTCTAGAATAGATGAGCTAAAGTCGATGGAAGGATACCCACTAAAAGGATAGCATTAAGGCATATATCATCATTCAGCATGAGGTACAAAGTAGGAGCTTCATGATTTGGAGGAAATAGGATGAAGAACATGTTCATGAACCAACAACCCTATGCATCTTTCATGTGTGTCAAGTGCAAGCGGTACACGAAAAAGACCCTCTGAATATTAGACAATGAGGAAAACTACTAATAAAGGTGAGGAAACCACCAAGAAGGATAAAGGCATCGAAGACACTGCATCAATCCCAATGTGTGAATATGTGTCTTGCCATCGAACACAAGGGAAACCACCTATTCAAAAACCAATTATGAAATCTCGACTATTGGGTTCAAGGTTACCTACCAATGATGAAAGTAGGAACAGGGTGTGTGATAAGACTACAATATAATGTGATTCTGATACAAACTGAGGGTATGGCTGACATGGAAAGTCAAGAGTTCTGAGGAATGGCCTAAACAGGTTTATAGACATCCTTTTAACAAGATCATGAGACATATGGAAGACTCCGATAGCATAGAATCAATCATGAAACCATGAGATGCAGGAGGCATCAATCAAATTCTCCATAGGGGCTGGAAAAGTAACCAATCGGGGGAGAAAACTCTCTATAATGAGCTCAACTTCCTAAGGCCATGCTAAAAACAAAATTATGATGACAAATGGACTCAATAACTTTGTGCTATGTTCAAAGGAGACACGACTTCTGCCAATATAATATAATACTCCTTTCCCACCCATCTTTTTTTGTTTTTTCATAGTCAAATGAATGTTATGATACGGAGGAGGAAACGAGTGTCGCAAGTAAGAAAAACTAGTTCCAACAATGGAACATAACTATGCTCAATGCAAGGAGATGCATGCAGGAGATGGACACTCGAGGGAATGTTCCCTCTTGGGTATAGGGTGTCAAATTGTGAAGGATATAAATGAGGCTCTGCTTAGTTGAGGATGAAAAAAAGCAGAGGCAAACGGTTTATTACGCAAAGCGAGAACCGACTATAGGCTCAATACTGCAAGCAAGGGCATGAGATGCGATCACAACTTACCACCAAAAAATGTCCTTTTTCATAATCTTAGTCTACCTGGTTTGAAAAAGGGATAAGGTTGTACCAAATATACGTCCTTTCAAATCCAATTTACAAGTGTGAAAGAGACAATTTCACTCGGCAATCTTTTCGCTTTTTGAAAACAAGTCAAAAAAGAGCTTAAATCAAAATCGATTGGGAGTCCTCTAGGTATAGGTCATCATGTTTATGAGTGAGAAATGAGGCTCGACATAAATTCATTTATTATCTATAAGGGATTCCAGGTCCTATGGAAAAATATCGGCATGGGCACCAAATGGAGAAGAGGATCTAACTAGGGTACCCATGTTTGGTAAGTCTCTACCACTTGATAATGACACATCTTGTAGAAAATGAAGGGTTTTGTGCCACAAAAAATGGGTTCATACCTAAGGCATATGAGTGACAGTTATAGGACAATGAAAATGTGCCTGATGGAATGGATACCTATCCTATATGTTGGGTAACGAAAATACTTGCCTGTAGTTATGAACGGTCAACATAACACTAAAAACTGTAAGAATCTCTGGTGAAAACTAAAAAAACCAAGTCAATCCACTGCTGTATTAGTCCATTAGGAGAAAATACGATTCTAAACTATAGAAAGTGGGTAAAAACTGTTATAAATAGTAACAAAAACCAAAATTTACTATGTCATTTTGACTTTTTACCAAAATAGTGAAAATTGGACCAAATTACCTCCAATCTTCAACTGGTGATTGCGGGAGCATCAGGTGACGGAATCAGAGACCATATGGACCAGGTAATTCCTCTTCCCCTCCTCTTCCTTTCTGGTGGATTACGTTTTTAATTTAGGTTTCAAAATTTGAGTTAATTAAGGCACAAATTGGTTATCTCGGTGTATGCAGTCTACCACTCATCGGGTCACGTATACACGAGGTTATACATGACTGTGTAAAATAAAGGCTATGTGTACTTAGACCTATATGCGACTGGTAATGTTGCAGCCCACGTACAAGTCCATAAATAAGGTTTTTTATCGTTTCTAACTCAAAAAGTGATGTTTCCCTGGCAAGATGCAGGTAAAATGGAGGGAAAGGAAGCAAAAGGAGGTAGATGTTGTTGTGGAAAGAGATCTAGGGGCCAAATTAATGGCCTTGAAATGATGCAGGTTGTATAAATTTTGGGAACTCAAAGGGATGATGGCCCAGGTGAGTTTTCTTGAGTTTCTAGTGGATTACTGGGATCCTAATAGTGAGAGATTCAACCTCCATGGGCAACCATTGAGGATTGAAGTCGAGCATATATACTTTTTGACTGGGTTATCGCATTAGGGTGAGGTGGTGAACCTCAAAGCCTGGAGAGATGAGAGAGCTATGAATATATAGGAGTACATAGATGCTCACTGTATAGCAGGCATCGAGAAGGTTGGGAGTCAACTCCCCATCTGAGCGATAAACAATCTCAACCTCAAGATTGTTTTCCTCGTTTTGACCAGGATCACATGATCGACTTCATTTCACTAGGCATCGAGGCCACTCATGTTCTATTATGTAGAGTGTTTGAGACCCATGGTGTATGATTGGTGCACCTCATTATTGGCTAATATGAAGAGCCTGTTGACAGAGTGAAAAGAGGGTGACAAGAGGAACTTCGGGTTTGCCTCTATCTTGTGCAGCTTTTTCTTCGAGCGGGTTCCAGGATTGGGACCTAGAGTCAAGATCATTCCTAGAGGACCTCACGATCCATCCATGGCATGGTGGACCAATGTAATGAGATGATAGGGGGAGGTGTTATCACTAAGAATCACCCTCAGATTGTAAGAGGATAAGACCAATACCCATCAAAATATTTGTAAATGTAATTGAGTAATTAAAGGTCAAATGGACAAAACTCAGAATAAGAATATTTTAACTCAGAAATCTGGGCTAGCATGCATAAGAAAATTATGTCTTGATTAACTTCACTCAATGATTTGGAGTAAAAGTGAATAGGAGGAAGACTTGGTGAGGAATGTGTAAAGGTATTCTATTGACATCAGGTCTTCAAGCAGCACAACATCTTGAACTTCAACCACAAGGTGAGGAAGAAAAACTCAACCACAAGAACTTCTTGAACTTAAAGTTTAAGAACATTGAAGAACACCATAGCAATATTATAATCAAGCATTCATCATAACACAACCGCAACATCTCATATGGATCATCCAATCATGAGTACTTCAGTATAAGAGGCAACAAGATCATATAAAAAGAAACTGACTTCTATTAATCAAAATTTCTCAAGTCCAATACATAACTAGAGAATAACTTACTTAGTCAAAAAATATTACAATCAAGGAGCCCTGCTCAACCATTCGAACCTCTCTAATCATTTAGAAGATGTATTTATAATAAAAAGAGGAAAGGCAACAACTAGAGGTGCGAGTTGGCCCTCCTATCCTAGGATTCTCCAAAACAACTACAATTCTAACACATGTGTTAACATATATTAACAAAATGATACAATTTAGGAGCCATGTTGGAAACCACTCCAACAAGAATTAAAAGGCATGCATTCTAGCTTAGGTGCATTATTTTTCAGTGCCAAGTGTCCTCTAATGGTCATATGCTGCTTCCAAGTTGCCACCTGTGATCCTTTCTTCTCCCCACATCATCAACAATCAAGAAGGAGTCATGAATTTGAACCTTCGAATGCAAGGGCCGGTTCATAGTGCCATTCTATAGTGCCTTTTGAAAAACAAATCTGCATATTTCGTAGCACTTCCTCTAAAATATCTCTACATATTTCATAGCGCCACTTCTAAAATAGGTCTGCAGTTTCTGTAGCGCCATTCCTATGTAATGACTATGTAATTTCCATAGCGCCCCTCCTGAAATAACTCTGCAGATTTGGTAGCACCACTCCTATGTAACAGTTCTTTAGATTCTATAGCACCACTCTTGAAATAGTTCTGTAAATTCGGCAGCACCATGTTAATTTTGTCTAGGAGACTTCGTAGTGCCTTAGGTAGCACAATTGCATAACATAATGTATAGATGATTCTGTAGTGCAACGACTCTACAAAATCTCTGTGTTTTTTCTGTGTGATGAAACCAATCCTTCAAAAACACAAAAACTTAGTTGATGGACTAGGAACCTGTAGATGCATATATAGGTGAAAAAATTATACTTCCTTGATCATTTCACACTTGAAAAAAGAGATCACCCACAAAAATGGATATGTCACCCCCCAACTACTTCATCAATCTAGCACTCCTTGTTGCAGGATAACTTCCCTCTGTCATAGAAACATAATTTTCCTTTGTAGGGATACTCCTCTTGACTAAAGATTCATCTCTTTCTATTGTAGCTTGTACCAGAACATTTAAGTTCCTTTGGGCCAATTCATCCTTGAAATGATGCAATTTCTCTTTGAGCTTTCTGTTTTGGGACTGAAAGCTTTTTTTTTTTCCTGTAGAGGGTCTTAAGTTGCCTATGGAGAGGCAGGGCTCTTCTTTCTAAAAACCTTTCCAGATCAAGGGTTTCACTGTACATGTCCATGATCTCCTTCATCTTTCTTCTCAGTCAAACTTTCTTCTTTCAAAAGAGCAACTTATTTCCTATCCTCCCTGAGCTGTCTGATAAATCTTTTGAAAGTGGGATTACTAGGTGGAGTGATGATTTTGATCACCTCAATAGGTTTCTCAGTGGATTTACCTTTATATTTATATTGAATAGAATCTCTATCTATCACCTCAATAGGATTCTCAATTCCTTTTCCCTTATATATTTCTTTCCTTGGAACTGAAGCCTTAGGTAAGAATTCTACTTCAACAACTTCCTTGAGGGTTGATGATCTAGTAAAAGGCTTCCTGATTCTGATCTTAGCTATTGGAACAGGTGAAGGGAAACTCAACTTCCTTCCCCTCTTGGTTGTGGTTTTGGTGGATGAAGGGACTTATTCCAATTCAGGTGCAGGAGGAGGTGAAAAATCTCTCTTTGGAGAGTGATAAGCCTTCCTCTCTTCTTCTTCAATTTCCTTGGGGATTTCTTTGTCTTGAGTAGTGGGTTTTCTTTTTCTCTTCCTTCTTGTTCTTGTTGGGGAAACACTACTAGATGGAAAATGGCTATGCATACTATATTGAGGGGTAGAGGCTATATCTAACTGCATATGGGTAGAGATAATGAAATGTTCCCAAAGAATGTTCATTTTCTTCAACTCTTCCATCATCAACATTCTGATCAACCGAGAGTGAAAGACACTAGTGTCCACAACCTTGGACTTGGCTTGGACTCTATCAGGCATTTTTCCCATGCTCCTCAAAAGATAAAAAGGGATATTCATCACATCCTTACCAGTGAAAAATGTAGAAAGACTCTTATATGATATTGGCATAACATGTTAAACCTTCCCTCGCATGTAAAATATATATGGATGATCTTCATTTGTTTATCAAAGCCTTCAACTAGGTGGCTCCCATGCACTCCCTTAAACAAATTGTCCTTCTAATAGTTTGGTTTGAGGAATTCCTAGGAAAAGGAAGAATTGAGGATCATGGATTTGAACCACCACTCACCAGTATTAGGTATCCTAGTGGCTATTGCAATAGAGGACTCAAATAACTCAAGGTTTCCCACCTTGGTCTTAATGGCATCAAAGTGTAATGAAATCGTGTTGCTACTTCAGGGTGTCCCCTTTGCATGTTTTGAAAAAACAAGAGGCAGCCAACCCCTTGGAAAACCTCCCTGACCATTGTCTCAGCATCACACAGGTGCATGTCAAATGGTTTAGTCCTGACCACAGTCCCTCCCTTGTGAGACTTCTTCCTTTGAGGTGTCTCCATGGATTAAATAGGGGATCAAAGGCTATGATTTAATGAGGGGTACTAAATAGAGGAAAATATCAATGAGAATTGAAAGTAGCTAATGGTTGCTCTCTCTCAAGGAATTTCCTCCAATCACTTTGAATTAAAAATAGACTGGTTTGATGGATTTTCTTTTAAAATTGAGAGAAAGAAACTCTAAGGAAAGGTATGAAGAGATATACTTCTCATTTTTATGCCACCATACAATGGTAATCAAAGATTTTAATGGACAGGTATTACTATTATCCTCACTACCAACATGTTTTGAGATAAAACAAAGCATGAAACAGTGAATAAAAGAGGCTAATGCATAAATCTTTGTGAATACAGAAAATGGCACTAACAACTCCAAAGAAAAACACAACACTGAGACAGGGGATCTGTAGTTTAGTTTAGGAAGTGACTTTCTGTAGTGTAGTGTGGGCACAATATCCAAGTGAATGAATGGGCATTCAAGATTCAGAAGAAAAATGTCTTGACCTCTAGTATAGGTGAAATTAAGTTGGAAAATGGCTATGAAGTCTATGGGAGAAGAGCTATAGATGCAAATGGATGAGAGAGGATGCAATTTGAAGTGCTAGGCACTACCAAAGGATGAGAAAGGGATGTCTTAAGACTTTTCGGTGCAGTTGAAAGGAATCACGAAATACCTAGAGATCATGGCTGATGATGGAAGATCTGCAATAGGTTATGGAGCTTCTACATCCACCTTAGCCTCCAATTCAACTCTAACAATAATCTTGTAGCATAATCTGCAGCTTGTCTGAACTAGTGATTTCAGTAGCACTGAGCTTGGGATAAAAATTCAAATTGATAAACATTTAGCAGGCTCATAAATGACCAAATATCAAATATTTCTTTTAAAAAACAAGGGCGCTGAAAACAATGTGATATATGACATCACTTAATTATGGTGAATTATGGTAAAGGAGCATAGGACAAAGGTTATCTACGAAAACTCCAAGTGAGTTGGCAGTGCCCTTTTCAAAATTTCATTTGACCAACATAACAGACATAGGGACAACATGGAAAGGATAAAGAGCATGAGTGGATGAAGTGATATGTCAGGTCATTAGGATCATGGGGTTGATTATGCTTGGTGCCAAGTCAAAAGGTGAGTCAAAGTCAAGAACCAAAAAATGAACCTAGGCTAAAATCATATGTGTGGGCCAAAAAGTGAGCCAAAACCCAAGTCTTTATTATTTTATACTAACCTAAGAAAATCACAAAAAGAAAAATAAAGAAAACCTAAAGACTAAAGGATAAAAATTAAAACCTAAAGGATAAAACACCCAAGACAACTTCATGTGATAACATTGGCTCCATAGGGGATGTCATGTTCCCTGTGAACTACCAAGAACAAGCAACTTCAGTGCCTTATCCCAGGGATATGGGGTCACTTATTAAATCAGAAAAAAAAAAAAAAATGATATTTACAATGAATGGAAAGCCACTCATGGCTTAAGCAAAATACTTTTTCAGAAAGTTCCCATTGACAGAGCCACCAAAACCTTTGGAATCCTCCAAATTCTACAACTTATAAGTCTTATTTGAAAATACCTCGAAAATATTGAAGGGACCAATCCACAAGGCTTCAAATTTACCATGTTTTCCTTTGTCTTTATTGGGTGCATCCCACTTGAGCACTAGATCTCCCAGCTAGAAATATTATTTTCTTACCTTCTTGTCAAAGGCTTGCTTGATCTTTTGTTGATGGTCCTATTCTTTGTCTAGTAGTTTCTCCCTAGTCTGTTTCACTTCTACCATTTTTTGTATCCTTCTAACCATATCATCAGGTTTTCCTTAGTAGTCCTGGAAGAATTTTTCCATGGGCAAGGCAAGATGAGTAGGAAATATAGCCTCAACCCCATACAAAAAATGAAAAGGAGAGAGACCAAGTGATCTCTTTGTTGTAACTCTATCAACCCACAAAGAAAATTTCATCTTTGAGTCCCATGCTTTCTTGTTGTCTTCTAACAATCTCTTGATGGTCTTAATAAGGCTCTTGTTAGATGAATATTCCAATCCATTCCTTTGGGGGTAGTAAGGAGGATAATGAATCAATGTAATCCCATACTATTCATAGAACTTGATCAATGGTTTAGCTTTGAAAGATGCAACATTATCAGTAAAAATTTTGCTTGGACAACCAAATCTTGACATGATATCCTCAAGAAAACTAATTATAACCTTGTGGGAGGCATTCCTATTAGGAATGGCTTATATCCACTTGGTGAAGTAATCAGTGGCAGTCAAAATCCACATATGTTGACCACTTGAAGTGGGATGGATTTCCCCAATGAAGTCTAGGCCCCACTGCTGAAAAGGTCATGAAGCTACCACATGCTTCAATGGAAAATATTTGAGTTGTTTCCTTCTAGAAAAATTTTGGCATTTGACACAAGCTCTAATATTTTCACAAACATTAGTAAAAGGGATAGGCCAAAAATACCCATCTCTAAGGATTTTATAGGCTGTGGTTCTCCAGAAGTGATGGCCCCCACATAAATTGTCATGAAAATCAGTCATGACCTTTTGGGTCTCATGTGGATCTAGACATCTCAAAATCACTCCTAGAGGATCTTTCCAATACAATACTTGGTCAATAATATAATATTTGATTTCTTTAAGATTCAAATCTCTTACCTTCTTCTTTTCCAAACCACCAGGAGGCTGCAACTTTTGCAGAAAATATATGATGTCCTTATACCAAGTGCATTCTGCCAACTTTTGGGTGACATGAGAACCTTTATCAACCAAATCAAATTTCTAATTATTTGAGTTTATGTTTATGAAATTAACCCCCAAAGTTTTGCAATTTGATTCAGCCAACAACCTAGCTAAACCTTGGCCTTTCACCAATTTAGTGGGCATTATTTCAAGGTAAAATTCCAAAATTTTGGCAATCCATTTGCTTCTCCTCCCATCTATGCCAGGATGGATAAGTATCTATTTCATTGAGGTTGAAGGGACATATGAAACAATATTTGAATGCAATGCCCTACTAAAAAAGGAAATAGGATGCTCTAACCCTACTTCATTTTTCTGCAATAAAACATCAACCATTGTGTCAAATGAAGCAAAGGAAAATATCAAAATATCCTCTGAGTAGTCAAGGATGATGAGCACAGGTTCTTTAGTCAAGGCCTTTTTTATTTTATCAAAAGAAACTTGAGATTCAGTGGTCCATTTGACCTCATTTCCTTTCCTAAGCATGGTTGTAATGTACTTTACCAATTCAACAAAATTTGAAATGAACCTTCTTAGAAAATTGATTTTCCCCAAGAAAGACTAAAATTATTTCTTGGATCTAGGAAGAGACAAGGTTTGGATGGGTTCGACTCTGCTTGAATCAATTCTTACCCCTTCTGCTCATACAATGTGCCCCAAAAACTTCCCCTCCATCATAGAAAACAAAGAATTTTTAGGATTGAGAAAGAGACCAAAATTTCTACACTTCAAGAAAACCTTTTTCAAATGATGATAATGTTCTTTATCAGATTGTGAGAACACTATGATGTCATCTAAATAGATGACTAAATTTTTTTCCTTCTCCCCAATAAAGGCAATTTCCATTTCTCGCTGAAAAGTCACTCCTGCATTCATCATTCCGAAGGGCATTTTGGCATACATGAATGTGCCCCAACGAGTAGTGAAGGTTGTATTCTCTCTATCTTCAGGCAAGACAAAGATCTGATTGTAGCTAGAAAATACATCAATCATAGACATCCTAGATGAACCTATCACCCTGTGCAAAATGTGTTGCATCTTTGGTAAGGGGTAATTATCTTTCTTGGAGATTCTATTCAAATTTATAAAGTCAACACATAGTCTGATTTCCCCATTTTTCTTCCTCACTGGGACCAAGTTAGCCACCCATTCAGAGTATCTCAAAGGAATGATAATCTTGGCATCCAAAAGCTTTTTTACGTCCTTTTCCATAGTAGGCAGCAACATAGGATTTATTTGTTTGAGTTTCTTCCTAAATGGCTTGGTCTCCTCTTTCAAAGGTATCTTATGTTCAATGATGTGTGTGTCATATGTTCTCAAATCTTCATATTTCCAGGAAAACACATTAGAAAACTCCTTTAAGAGCTTAACATATTCAACCTTTTGTTCTTTTGACAAGCTACTAGACAACTTAACATACTTTGGATCCTCCTCTGTACCTAAATTGCATTCAGTCACATCAACATTTTTAGTTGAACCTTTAAACTTTATAGCAACATCATTTCTATCAAACAATATCTCCAAAGGAACTAGTCCTTTTGGAATATGGTTACTAGGCAACTAAACAATATGATGGTCAACAATTTTATTCAGAAAAACATCAGCATGAGGGATTTTTTTCATTGTCATGATCTTGATCAATATGTAAGGTAGAAAACACATCCACGGTCTCAAGAAATATTTTTATCTCAAGATCATCCTCAAAAACCTTGCAATGTTTGACATTGTCGGGTATAGAGGGTCTAAACTTCACTTCCACAT
This sequence comes from Picea engelmannii, assembly GCA_009831015.1. Taxonomy (NCBI): domain Eukaryota; kingdom Viridiplantae; phylum Streptophyta; class Pinopsida; order Pinales; family Pinaceae; genus Picea; species Picea engelmannii. The sequence goes on along the minus strand of ML786552.1, from coordinate 449,214 downwards.
CATATTTGAGTTTAGGGGTCAAAGGAAATCTGAAATTACTTGCTAAAACAACCAAGAAATCTGCCATAGCGTTCTCCTCTCTTGGAACAAATGAGATATTAAAAGATAAGAAGAAACTATCAACAAGATCCCAAATTTCATTTATGGAAGTCCTTAACCTGGGTGTTTATCTTGATATAGATTTTTGATTTGATAGAAAATTAATTCAACATCTCTAGACATTGCTAGCTCTTCAATCCTCGTGTCTTTGGAAGTCCTCAAACCCAAAACAAGAGCCTCATATTCTGCCACATTATTTGTAGTTTCAAATTCAAGCTTGTAGGATAAATACATGATCTCTTTAGTAGGGGAAATAAATACTACCCCAACACCAGCACCTTCTTTAGAATAAGCCCCATCAAAAAACATCTTCCAAACATAGGTATTAGGGAGAGACTCTTCACAAGAGGCAATGGATTTTTTTTTTTTATTTCAATAGGAGGTTGAGGAGCATCAGTGAGTTCAAATATAATGGATCCTAAATCAGTATCAAGTGCAAAAATAGGATGGTTGGTGGGATTTGCTTCATCACTGATGATGTAGGATAATTGATCCTCCCTGTAAAGCCTTCTATGTTCTCCCCCAAACACAGGAATGGTGGCATAAGAAAGGTCCATTTGCAAGGTTCCCCCTGGTATTTTTATCCAAGATCTTGATAAGAGCATCCCAAACTTAGGGGGGACATCATCCACCACAATATCCATGACTACAATTTTCATTGGCAACTGAAACAAGGTCACAACCAGATCTTTGATAACCCCATGATACTTCACTTTCCTAGAGTCAAAAGAGTATAAGTCATGGTATGTTTTTGTAATTTCCAACCCAAGCTCATCCATGACTATTTTAGGCATGAGATTGTGAGATGCCCCTGATTCCATCAAGTAGTTATGCATAACTTTATCGTGAATGTTCAATGATGTATAGAAAGGAGGGGAAGAATCATCTCTATCTTCTACCAAAGGTCCCAGGATAATTGTTGGTTTTTCATCTTGAAGGTTAACTGAATCTATGGAATTAAAAGAAAGCTTAGGCTGTAGCATTTTAGAAAGTTATCTTCTAAATTCCTCATTCTTAATCATCTCCAAAAAAGGTTGTTGTCCCTTGACCAAGTTTTGAGGAAATCTTGGTCAGGTTTGGACCACTTTTGGACTTCAAAAGGCTGGTCGAAGATGGTGCGCCCAAGCGGAGCTGAGATCACAGATCTCACAGATTTTGCGGGATTTGTAAATGGTTCTTTAATACTTTTGTAATGGGTTATGGGATGTTGTCCCATGGGGTTTACCCATGATTAGGCCTTATTGTAATGGATTGTAAAAGTATAAATAAGTAAGAATGTATGGTAGAAGTAGCGAAGTAGTAGTGAGAAGTCTCGGTAGCTAAGTGCAAGTGCATTATGAAACATAATTTACATGTGCTAAGGCTCTGTGCTTGATAGAGAGTAGGATATGTGCCTTTATCTAGTTTGGAAGGATCATCTGATGCTCAATGAGTAGATATCCTATCATATGCGAAGCTCGACTCTATGGCTTAGTGTACATGAGGCGTTGGATGTAAGAGATTGAAGAATAATAAAGAAGATGAAGTAGTCGGTGGATGTAGCCCCACACTAAGGTGAACCACGTACATATTGTGTCTCTGGTTTTCTTTGTGTTTTGTTGTTTATGTTATGAATCTGCTCAGTTCTTGATTATTATGTATGATAGATAGATCTGTTGATGCTTAGTGCTTTACTTGTGTAAAAGATGAATTAATGTTAGATCTAACTTAATGCTATGTGCTAGTGGTTGAAATGCTTAGTATTTGTTGTTATCAATCTCTATTAGGGTATGTTCTGCAATGTTATTAAAGATAATGAACTAATGCATCTCACCTTTTAAGTGTTAATAGAATACTCTGTGAAGTGTTTTTATCACAAATTTGTGTCCTAGCCTGGTTACAAACACTTTTGTTCTGTAACCCCACCTTCTCATACCTCAGGTGAGACCTCCCCTTCTTCATAGGTGTTGCTGAAAGGGTTGGTAGTCAGGATTTTGTTGGCACGCTATTAAGCATTGAACCTTGGGTCTGCCCCTATGCCAAAAAATGGTTCTGTTGTTGGGACCTGAAACTGTGATTGTTGGGAATTGAAGTAAAGAAAAGAGAATCTCTGTGCATAGATCTATTTTTGTAGTGCACAATACTCTACTTGACTTGCAAAGCTCTGTGATAATAAAGAAATATGATATGAAGAAAAGAGGTAAGATCTTAAAAGAGGTAAAGCTTTGTGCTTTGACAAGAGTAAGATAGGTAAAAATGTTTGTTTCAAAACCATGAATTTAAGTACATTTAATAGATTTTTTCCTAGTCTGAAGGCTAGGGCTCACTTGAAAGAAAGAGTTGATTTGAGTAAAGCTAATAGAAATGAAGAAATATGTGTTATTCCTATGCATAGAAAGAATTTTTGGACTAATAAATGGATGCAGGAACCTAGAATTGTTTTTTGTAGATTGCAGGTCCAACACTGTGATCCTAGTGATCAGTACAGGAGAGGTTGGGGAGCATACAAGAGAAAGAGAGGATTGACATTATGTTATAACTATAGAAGACTGGGATATATTGCTAAGGAATGCCCTAGTACATGTCCTATTTTTCATTTTTGTAAGATTATTGGTCACGAGGTTGAGGATTGTCCAAAGACGATTGCTAAAGTTGAACGAATGAACATGAGACAAGAAAACTATGAAGAAAGTCTAGAGACTAAGAGCGTGTTAGAGAATCATAAAGAGAAAGAATCAGAGAAATCTCAGAGTATGTTATTACAGTTGAAATAAATGATGGATGTTCACAAAGATGTCATTTTACCAGACATCTTGAAAGTAAAACAACACATAAGTGCAAGAATAGGAGACTTTGACATAGGTTGTGTCTTGGATGAGAAAACACAAGTGAATATTATGATAGAAGGCACTTGGGAAACGTTAGGAAATCCTATTGTGGTACCTTCATTGGGAAGGATAAGCTTGTTTAAAGGAAATATGATAACCTTATGTGGAAGAGTTACTAATTTACCTACTACTGTTCATGGAACATCGCCTGAAGAGGAATTTGAAGTCAATAAGTTTGTTGGGGAAAATGCCCCTTTCCCACTTTTGTTAGGTAAGACTTGGATTGAGAAGGATCACATCAGAAGGAAAGAAGATGAAGAAGCCATAGAAAAGAAAAAGAAAGAATTAAGGGATTTCATAGATAGAAAAATAGATCGACTAATAGAAGAGTGAGAGGATAAATCGAAGCAACAGAACAAAGTAACAATGCACGAGGGACAAAAAGAAAGAGAATTAGCTGTCAAGGTTGAACTCCTCTTGTTGTGTTATCATGGAAGATCCCTGTTTCTTAACTGGAGGATTATTGTGGATATGTTGTTGATCCACCGGATCATGGGCTTAAGCATGAAGGGACCTGACCCTCAACAGTTTTATCTAGGGAAGGTCTCAGACCAATCCCTGACACAATGCATCAAGGAAGCTTACGGCGAAGTCAAAAAAGGAAAGCGAGGCTACAAGGTAGCCTCTATACAGGATGGTGTAGTGTTCCTCGCTTGTCAACTCATAGCTGGAAAGTGAGTAAGGAAGAACTGCCCCACACAGGTCATCGAGTTTATGGTGGACCTCGCAGGAAAATGTGTGGAGGGAATGCAGATGAATTGGGCAAGTTACCTCGTCAATGAACTAGAGAAAGATTGTCACGAAGCTCAAGATTTGGGATACAAATTCCACTTCAGCTAGCTGATCATTTTGATCACATTTGTCTCTCAGAAAATTCCTGAAGGAGCCACCTTTCTGGAGATCTAGCTATCGAAGTCGTTGGTCGCTAGGTTTTCTACATTGTGGTAAACCAACAACATGGCGAAGTAGTGGTAGTCCAATGCCATTTTTCATGCATATTATCAGCAATTGAAGGTTTCCATTAGGTCATTTTCATGCATGACACTGCGCACCTTTCACCAGTATAGACCAATAGAAAAGTTCGCGTAGATACGCATTTCATATATATCACTGCACGCAGAGATGAGAGCAAGGGAGAACTACAATCATACTATATACTGACAGATGAATACATGGAGTAGATCATAAAGGAGTGGATGGAGGAACTCCTTGTACCTATTGCTGATGTAGAAATCTCCAACACTGACACCATAGGAAGTCCCCCTAGTCACCCGGGTTGAGCATGTCGGATAGTCTAGTGGGACGAAGAAGAATAAGAAGAAGGAATAAGTCCAGGATATAGAGACTGATGAGGAGGACAATGCCTCTAAATAAAATGGATTTGGCTCACTAGAAGGAGGAGGAGACAAAGAAAATGGACAAGGAGGAGGGGATGAGAAAGGAGGAGGTGAAGCTACACCACCAGAGGATCCCCCTGTTGAAACAATAACACAACATAAGAGGAAGGTTTCTACACATAAACCTTCAGTAAGAAATAAGACGCATGCCAGTAAGCCCCAGTTAGAGGCCACGCTCATGGAGGACGACATCAATTTGGTCCACAAAGCCATGGAGGATGCTTCCGAGGACATCTTGCAAAGATATGGAGTGAAGCAGGAGGAGTTGTATGGAAGGATCAAGAAGGAACTAAAGGAAATAAAACAATCTATTTCTTTGGTCCGCGCAGTACCTACTGCCCCTTCTTCGTCACAGATTACAGAATTGGGGGATGAACCAGCCCAATTGAGAAGACTTGTTGATGCGACAGAAGCTTGACTTTAGAGAATCCAGGAAGAGAAGGAGAAGGCTAAAGAAGCATTGAAATAAGAAAAGGATGAAGCCTTAGAGAAATTACGCGTAGAGTGGTACTATGTAACCGCCTATGAAAGTGAGAAAGAAGATTTTTAGGCAATGATACAAGAGGAAAAATCCCAACTACAGAGAGAAAAGGAGCAGTTGCTCGCAAAATAGGCTATCATGTCATTCTATGCCAGGCTTGGCACATGATGAACAAGAGTCGGTTGAGGCTCAAGTAGAGAAGCTCACTAAGACCATCCAACAACTTCAAGAAAGGATAACAGAGTTGGAGGTCCAAGCAGTGTCAAGCACCTCGAAAGAGGTGTGTGACCAGAGGGAGGAGACCGTTAAGAATACAATTGTAAGAATTAGAGCCCTCGCCTTAGAATGCAAGAAACTGAGTGATATAAGTGCACAAAAATATGAATGCCTTGCAGAAGATCCAGAGATAAGGAAACTGGAAGCGTAGTTACAGGAAGCGCAACAAAAGGCATTTTCAATACAGGCACAGATGAAGTTACTCACCAGAGTTGAAATAATGAATATATCTCAGGAACTTTGTGCAGTGAAAAAACAGATCACTGCCCTCTAGGGAAGGGTAATGGAAGTCGCGTAGAAGCTACAACCAGTGCAGGAGGAAGTCTACCAGATGTTCGAAGAGATTGATGGACAAGGTTCACAATTGGACCAAGTGATTTCATTAATAGAACAATGCCTAGAAGGCCCTGTTACATAGTAGACGATCTAGGAGTTCGTTGAGTAGGAGGCTCAGGTGAAACATGAAGTCGAGGCAACTTGATTTAAGTTTGAGGCCTTCAAAGAAGCATTGACTAGATCTGAGTGACTCGGGACAAGTCACAAGTGAGTGTTGGGGGCATGTTGGCCCTTGACCAAGTTTTGAGGAAACCTTGGTCAGGTTTGGACCACTTTTGGACTTCGACAGGTTGGTCAAAGATGGAGCGCCCAAGCAAATCTAAGATCATGGATCTCACCAATTTTGCAAGATTTGTAAAAGGTTATTTAGGGTTTTTGTAATGGGTTATGGGATGTCAGCCTATGGGGTTTACTCATGATTAGGACTTATTGTAAGGGATTCTAAAAGTATAAATAAGTAAGAATGTATGGTAGAAGTAGCGAAGTAGTAGTGAGAAGTCTCGGTAGCTAAGTGCAAGTGCTTTGTGCAATAGAATGTACATGTGTTAAGGCTTTGTGCTTGATAGAGAGTAGGCTATGTGCCTTGATCTAGTTTGGAAGGAGGATCTAGCGCTCAGTGCGTAGATCTCCTGTCATATGCGAAGCTCGACTCTATGTCTTAGTGCACAGGAGGCACTGAATGTAAGAAATTGAAGAATAATAAAGAAGATGAGGTAGTTGGTGGACGTAGCCCCACACTGGGTTGAACCATGTATATCTTGTATCTTTGGTTTTCCTTGTGTTGTGTTGTGTATGTTATGAATCTTCCTAGTGATTGATGATTATGTATGATAGATAGATTTGCTGATGCTTAGTGCTTTACTTGTGTAAAAGATAAATGAATGTTAGATCTAACTTAATGGTATGTGATAAGTGGTTGAAATGATTAATATTTGTTGTTACTACACCAATCTCTATTAGGGTATGTTCTTTGATGTTATTAAATCTAATGAACTAATGCATCTGTTGGCCCTTGGTTATGGAAGCAAGAGAAGATCAAGGAAGAAAAGGGAGAATGCGAACTTCACGGAAGACACAGTGATTGTTACTGGGTCGAAGTGAGCAAAAGATCAGGAAAGTTGACGTGAAGTAAGGAAACATAAGTCATTGAATGAGGAGACCAAGAATGACAGATAAGAAAGGAAGAAGGATCATGGACAATTCAATAAGAAAGAAAATCCATTGTTGGATGATTTGGAGCATCGCGCGAGAAGGAAGGAATGACAGGCTGGCAGAGCCATGGAAACACGGATCAAATTGACCTAGGGTTTTAGACACCTAGGGTTTTGTTATATAGGGTTTTGGACAGCTAGGTTTCGGCCTAAGGCTATCGGTGAGCTATTGTAATGTATAAATAAAGGTATAAAGGACTTGGATTGGATTGGTACGATATTGTTGTCGATCTAGTCGTATTGTTGATCTGAGTGAGTACTATAATGAGAGAGAGAAGTGCTAAGTGTGAGAGCCTTTTGGTATTGTAAGATCTTCAGTTGGGTGTGAAGGTCAAGTCTTACAGCTGGGTGCAAAGGAAGGGAAGAGAAAGAGAGAACAAGAAAGAAGATCTGCTAGCGGAGAGAGAAGACAATAACTGTATGCTTTATCTTAATAAATCATAAGCACAGTTTTGTGGACGTATTCCTAGAGAGAGGGTGAACCACGTATATTTAGTGTTGTGTGTGACTGGTATTTTATCTCTATAATTGATAGACTATGATTGCATTACTATTTTAGATCTGATCAGTACATGTGCAGAATAGATCTAAGATGATAAGTGATATATGAACGTTGTGATGTTCTTGAGTGAGATCCACTTGACATTTCCTTTGGTTGTAGACATCTCTGTCCTGCAATCCCCTCATAGATACTTTGGGTGACACTTCATATGCTTCGCAGGTGTTGCCGAAAGGGCCAGTAGTTAGGGATTTTTGGTGCACTCTTGGAGTTGAACCCTAGGTCTTCCCCTGTGCCAACAAATGGTTCCATTGTCGGGATAGGAATCTTCTTGAGGGAATGTCAAGGTGGTTTCCATCGAGGACATACATTCAAAAGTAGATAGAAGATCAAGAAAGGGACTTCGCTGAAGCCTAGAACAAGAACCCTAATATTATCTCAGAAGATTGGCTGGAGAAATATATCTTTACTGATATACATGAAATTTTCTTTGGAGGAATCCATCAAGAGCTATATGAGTGGCTAGATAGATTAGCAAATACCCAGTTTGAGATCTGATCTAGACCTCCTATGGTTTGGACGTTGGAGTTGATCAAGAAGGTCAAAAGAGTAGATAGCATCGTATGATGAGTAGTAGATCACTGGTTTGATAACAACATTGGTGGGTACATCACAGAGTTCATTGTTGACAGAGTAGAATCATATGGCCAAGATGAGAGATATTTCTTTAAGGGACCCAGAGGGAAATATTTGCATTTTCTGAAGCTAAGAATCAAGATGTTATTGCATGAGAAGAACATCTTGAAGATACAATAGATTGGTCAGATCAAGAAAGGATAATGTTCAAGAATTCAGAAAATGACAGCGACACATAAGCTGGACATATGCGCAGTGGGAGAGTGTTCCAAAAAGTTCACCTTACAAACCTATTTAAATATAACTATGGGGAGGAGGGTTTATATAGTGGAGAAGAGGCAGAACTGATAGACAAAGAACATTCAGAACCCACTATGATAGAGGAAGGAGAAGCTGAAGAGCTTCGCTGAAGAGAACCTGAAACCTCAGAAACTACACAGACCATCGAAGTAAGTATTGTTACCCCTCCTGTTGATTTAGTAGTATTAAGAAACAAGAGTAATCCTAGTCACCAGAGCGTCCAGAGAACTATCAATAGTAGTCCAACACATATTTAGTTAGGAACCCTAACAAGATCTATGGCAGATGAGATGAGGCTTCCTATATTTAGGGGAGATGGATCTGAAGATCTCGATCAACACTGGTTCCTATGTGAAGCCGTATGGAATATTAAAAATGTCACCGACGAAGCTGTCAAAAGAACCCGATTTAGTACCACTCTAAGGGATTCTGCACTGAGTTGGTACATGAAGCTTTTCCAAGGACTTGAAGAGCCTAAGCTAATGAATCAGATTAAGAATGCGTTGATTGCAGAGTTCAAGAAACCCAACTCGGAGTCACAATGTATCACAGAGCTGAAAGAGATCAAGCAGAAGGTGGCCAAACCTGTTTGGGGATTCAATCAAAGATTCAAAACTTTAACATGCCGATTGACCTTTCAAATCCTTGACGAGCAGAACAAGGAATGATTCATTGATGCCCTTATACCACACATCAAAGTTCCCTTGATGCAATAGAACATTGCTTCATAGTTTGAGGTGTTGGAGATCTCCATGAAGTTAGAACCAACCCCTATGGGAGAATCCAACTCAGGTATGAGCCAGATATTGAGTCAGCTAACAAGTTTGTCTCTATAGGTCGAAGATATGAAGAAAGACAAGAGAAAAGAAAAAATAGAAGACATATGGTGTGTCAGATGCAGATCAGAACTCCATGAAAAGGAACATTTCCCTCTATTTAATGAATACTTGGCTTTTGGAGCTCCGAGCCCTTTGAATCAAGTCACCTTACCTTGGTGCGATGTATGAAAAAACATACATCGCCCTGGTGAGTGCTACTACATGCAAAAGTATGTTCAAACACCTACAAATTTGTACTGTACATTTTGTAAGTCTATAGGACATGATGATAGGGATTGTAGGGATTACAATCTCATGCATGAAAGGTTGAGAGACATATATAAGATTCAAGGTGAAGTACAGCAAGAAGGAAACACTACGCAATATAACTCTCCTGGGAGAGGAAACTTCAATCCTCGTGGTGGATTCAAAGGAAGAGGACAAGGAGGAGGAATGGGTCGACGATGAATATAGATCATATATTATAACTGCACACAACCAAGACACCTTGCAAGGGATTTTCATAACCCTTGTACCACTTGCAGCTACTGCATCTCATTTGACCATGTTATAGAAGATTGTCCTGTGCTGCTAGCTAAGCTTTAGGAAAGACAGGGACCTCAGCAGAACCCTCAAGTGCAACTGATATATGTTGAGCCTCATGGATAAGAACCTAGATTCATTGTTATAACAAGAGGAGGTGTTGTTACAGGAGATGACAGAATGACCCAAGGGAACACCACAAAATATTTAGGAATTAGGAAAGATACACAGAAGACATGATCCTTTGATGCAAAGAGAGAAAGACAAATATTTGAGGAAGTTAGTAAATAATTCAGAGGAGACCAAGGCTCTTCATCAAAGACAACACCATAAGTGAGAGAATATGGAATGCCTCTAGAATTTGATCATTCTGCTTCGCCAAAAGAAGGAAAATAGGTAAGCAAGCTCATGGATTTTTTATATACTTGTATTAAGTTGATTCAGGATGAAAGCGTTGTACAAGAGTTACAAAATTTAGTCAAACAATATGAGATAGGAAATATAGACCCCTTACTGAATAGGGAAGTACACCAAATCGATAAGAAGAGAAGGAAAAATAAGGAATTACATTTGACTGCTCAAATAGGAGAATATGAGATAGATTATGTAGTCCTCGACTTAGGGTTGCCGGTCAATGTCATGATGAAGCAAACCTGGGCACTAATGGGAAAACTAAAGTTTACCTATTCCCCTATCAGGATTAGAATGGCTAATCAGCAAGTTGTCATCCCATTTGGATGATTGGAGAATGTCCCTGTGGACATAGATGGAGTAAGAACATTCATAGATTTTGAGGTAATTGAAATAGTTGATGACAACTTCACTTACACTGCATTGTTAGGAATTGATTGGGCCTTCAATAACTAAACTATTGTTGACTTAAAGAAGAGACGTATGACTTTTGAAATAGATGGCCTTAGGGTCATTGAACGTTTAGATCCGGATGAAGGTCAGTGATACACAAAACCTATCAGAGAAGGATACCATGCATATGCACTAGAATATATATATATATATAAGCTAATAACTAGACAACAGGATTACATTAATCCTACAATCGACGGGAAACTAAGTCGGTGATGTGAGAGCGCATGTTCAAAAGACTCAGAATAAGCACTGGAGAATTGGTAGAACAAGATGTATGAAGTATCTACAAGAAGATGTGCTAGATTAACGAGACAAGTTCATTGGATTGGCACAACAGTAAGTAACTTACCCACCTTTGATGGTCAGAATCCTTTAGAAACCTTCTTGTCGTACTTTGAAGAGAGTGTACCAATACAACATAGATTATTGGAAATGGATGAGGCCTTGAAAGCCACACCAACAAGATGGTGGGGGGCACACAAAAGTGACATTACAGATTGGATATAGTGTCATACCCTAATGACAATGAGGTTCTCAGCACAAGTAGAAGGTTGTGAAGTTTGGTACATAGGTTGAACCTACCTGAAGGAACATGTGCGAAACTATGAAAATGCCTGGAGTGGCCTTCCGCAAGAACAGTGGGTACACAAATTCATTAATACACTGGACAACACCCCTATCAAATGGTACGTTCAAGCAGCGTTGTGCCTCATCACTACAGATTGGGAAGGTATGACTCAAAATTTCGTAACTACCTTCTTATTTGAAAGTCAATACTCGTCAGTAGATTAAGCATTATAGATTATAAAATAGAAGAGGAAAAATGGACAAGAAGAGGAAGAATGGACTGCGCCTCCCCAAAAATTGCAGGGCTACTACAACATCAATGACGAGGAAGATGATGATCCTAGGAAGGTGAACATCGTAGAAACAGAGGGCCAAAAAGACATGGAAGGACTCAGAGTTGAGCTACCATTTATTGGACAGTCAATTAAGATTAAGAAAGTCAATATTGGAATAGAGCAGACACCAAAGTTTGCAAATGTTGGAGATTATTGGGATGTTGCCACCATTGAAAAAATTACAGAGTTACTGCATGAATATCAGGACTTGTTTCCAACCAGTTCACTGATATGAAGGGAATTAAATGGCCTATGGGTGAGATGAGGATTCCTTTGAAGCCAGATGCTAGACCAGTCAAATAGAGAACTTACAAACTAAACCCTAAATATAATGAAAAATTGAAGATTGAGCTTGACACAGTGCTCGAAGCATGGATTATAGAACCTGTTGAAGAGTCAGAGTGGATTATCCCTATGGTGGTACAAGACAAGAAGATAGGAGAAATCAGGATATGCATAGATCTCAGGAAGCTGAATGATGCTTGTTTACATGACCCCTTCCCTACACCATTCACGGATGAAGTGTTAGATAATGTGGGAGGCCAGGAAGTATATTCTTTTACAGATGGATTTTTAGGATACCATCAGATTCGAATTGCCAAGGAAGATCGCCATAAGACCACATTTGCAACAGAATGGGGATCCTACCAATACACAGTAATGCCATTTGGATTGAAGAACCCCCCAACCATCTTTTCCAGGGTGGTGGTCGAAGCATTCAAGGAATTTCTGCATAAATTTTTGGAATCATATTTTGATGATTGGACTGTCTTTGGTTTATTGAAGAATCATATTGAATGTCTAAGGCTAATGTTGGATAAATGCAGGCAGTGACAAATTTCTTTGAACTTGAAGAAATGCATTTTCTTTTCACCATTTGGAGTCATGTTAGGACATATTGTATGCAAGAAAAGATTGCTGGTGGATCCATCCAACATCACCATTATAGTTGATCTACCCCCTCCTACGTCAGTCAAATAGTTGTGCACTGCATTAGGACACACAGGCTACTACATAAAGTTCATCAAGGGGTATGCTTAGATTACAACACCCATGGATAAGTTGTTGAAGAAGGATTGCCAGTTTAGTTGGATAGAAGAATGCCAACAGAGCTTTGACACACTAAAATAGAAAATGGTTACTGTGCCCATTCTAGTTTTTCCAGATTGGACCAAGGAGTTTCATGTGTATGCCGATGTGTCTTTTGTTTCTTTAGGAGTTGTGTTAGCACAATCGGGAACAAGAGAAATTGACCACCCATTATATTTTTCTAGCAAGAAGCTGTCAACTATTGAGATAAACTATACCACCACTGAGCGAGAAGGGTTAGCCATGGTGTACGCATTACAAAAATTTCGCCACTACTTTTTGGGCAGGTATTTAAAAATGTTTACTGATCACTCCATGCTGAAATATCTAGTCAACAAGCCAGTGTTGGGGGGAAGGATATGCATATGGCTTATGCTATTTCAAGAATATGATTTTGAGATCCTAGTAAAGCTAGGGAGAATGAACAAAGGTCCTGACCAATTGCCAAGGATGGAACATGGAGAAGAGCCCACCAGTTTGGAGGATACACTACTTGATGCACAACTACTAGCCATTAGAAATATTGATGACCACTTCATATAGATAGTCCAGTTCCTATCAATAGGAATGGCACCTAGCGAGTACACAATTCCTCGGAAGAAACAACTAGTAGTGTGCACTGCAAATTTCTCACCTATAGCCAGACATCTATACAAGATGGGACCTAATGAGATATTGAGAAATTGTGTTATGGAGGTAGAATGACCACTGATCCTTGCAAAAGATCATGAAGGCATCATAGGAGGAAATTATGTAGGAAAAGAAACTGCGTAGAAGGTTTTGAGAGATGGCCTTTGGTGGCCTACCTTACACAGAGATGCTAAAGACTATTCCAAAGCCTGTGATGTATGCCAAAGAGTTGGGAAACCATCCAGAAGAGACAAAATTCCATTGGAACCACAATTGACCCTAAAAACATTTGAGAAATGGGCCTTTGACTTTGTTGGACCTATAAACCCACCAGGAAAGCGCACATGAGCAAGGTACATAATTACAACTACATAATACTTAACCAGATGGGACAAAGCAAGATTAGTGAAGGAATGTAGTGCAACTATAGCTATGTGCTTCATATTTGATGACATCATAACCAAGTTTGGATTCCCAAAGATCCTTATGAGTGATCAAGGAACACATTTCATAAATAAGATAGTTGAATCCCTGACTGGAGAATTTGCAGTCCACCATCAGAAGAGCATGTCATACCATCCACAAGAAAATGGGACAGTTGAAGCATTCAACAAGATTTTGGAAACAACATTAACCAATATTTGCAGTGTGAATAAGGATGATTGGGATTTGAGAGTACCAGCAGTGTTATGGGCCTATAGAACTACTTGAAAAAAACTAACAATGCATACCCCTTTCAAGTTGGTATATGGTCTGGAAGCTGTTGTTCCAATGGAATATTTGGTACCAAGCCTAAGAATAGATGCCTTTATAGATATGGATGACTCTGGAACTGTTCAAGAGAGGCTTGCCCAGCTGGTTTAACTAGAGGAAGATAGATTAATTGTAGGATTCCATCAATAGGTTTAGAAGGAAAGAGATAAGGCCTATTATGACAGGCACATCAAGAAGAAGGCATTCAAACAAGGTGATCTAGTACTGGTATATGACAACAAGTTCATAAAACATCCTGGGAAGTTTAGAACACATTGCCTAGTACCATATCAAATCGCTTATGTTACAGAGGGAGGATCTGCACAACTGAAAATGTTGAATGGAGAATGGAAGGAAGGTTTGGTAAATGGGAGTCAACTAAAGTTGTATTATGACAACCAGTTTCCTCACAGCTCTCTGTAAAGGCTGGAAGAAAAGGGTCCAGGTACCAGGTGTAGTTGAAAATGGGTACCAGACACAGAAAAGATAGTCTGCACAAAGGAAAAAGAGGAGGCATTGAACAGAAAGCAGAGGTTGCACTACGTAGTCTGCAGTCAAAGTAAAATAGAGGGATCAGATCCTAAGTGCCTAGGGATGAGTCACAGATGAGTGTTGGGGGCCTGTTGGCCCTTGGTTATGGAATCAAGAGAAGATCAAGGAAGAAAAGGGAGAATGTGAACTTCACAGAAGACAATGATTGTTACTGGATCGAAGTGAGTACAATATCAGGAAAGATGACATGAAGTAAGGAAAATAAAATCATTGAATGAGGAGATCAGGAATGAAAAATAGTCAAGGAAGAAGGATTGTGAACAAATCAACAAGAAATATAAGCCATTGTTGGATGCTTTGGAGCACCACGTGAGAAGGAAGGAAAGACAGGCTGGTGGAGCCCTGGAAATGTGGGTCAAGTTGACTTAGGGTTTTAGACACCTAGGGTTTTGGTATCTAGGGTTTTGGACACCTAGGTTTCAGCCTAAGGCTATCAGTGAGCTATTGTAATGTATAAATAAAGGTCTAAAGGACCTGGATTGGGTTGGTACGATATTGTTGTCGATCTAGTTATATTGCTGATGTGAGTGAGTAATGTATCGAGAGAGAGAAGTGTTGAGTGTGAGAGCCTTCTGGTATTGTAAGATCTTCAGCTGGGTGCACAGGAAGGGGAGAGAAAGAGAGAAGAAGAAAGAAGATTTGCTAGCTAAGAGTGCAAACAAGAACTGTATGCTTTATCTTAATAAATCATAAGCACAATTCTGTGGACGTAGCCCTAGAGAGAGGGTGAACCATGTATATTTAGTGTTGTGTGTGACTCTTATTTTATCTCTGTCATTGATATAATGTGATTGTATTACTGTTTTATATCTGATAAGTAGATGTGCAGAATAGATCTAAGTTGATAAGTGATATATGAACGTTGTGTTGTTCTTGAGTGAGATCCACTTTACATTTCCTTTGGTTGTAGACATCTCTGTCCTGCAACCCCCTCATAGCTACTTTGGGTGAGATTGCATCTGCTTCGCAGGTCTTACCGAAAGGGCTAGTAGTTAGGGCTTGTTGGTGTGCTCTTGGAGTTGAACCCTGGGTCTTCCCCTGTGCCAACAACATCTCATCCTTTAAGTGTTAATAGAATACTCTGCGAAGTGTTGTTATCACAGATCTATGTCCCAACCTAGTTACAGACACCTGTGTCCTGTAACCCCCCCTACTTCTACCTTAGGTGAGACCTCGCTTACTTCGTAGGTGTTTCCAAAAGGTTCAATAGTCTGATTTTTGTTGGCCTGTTGTTAAGCATTGAACCCTGGGTCTGCCCATGTCCCAACAAAGGTATAGGGATTTTGATATTTTGGATTTCATTTTAAAATCTAAAGGAGGATGGGAATTTTAAAATCTATTTAACTTCTGGGGCAAGTCTCTTAACCAATGTTTGAGGGCTTTGCACATATTTTCCTTTTCTTCTAGTTGTCACAACCTCATCAGAATTTTCTGTTTTAGTGGGTTGATCAGAAGTGTCAGTCTTTCCCTCTTTATTTTTGGACCTTAGGTTGTATCTACTAGTATTTTCATTTGTTTTCTCTCCTTTACTCAATTCATTTAATTGACTATCCATGAGAGACTCTTCATATGAAGATTGGGTCACATGAGGAGATGAAGAGATGTCACCAAGACAATGGATTTCAGGATCACTTTCTTCATCCTCTCCTTCTTCATCAGCAACAAGGTTGTTTTGGAGAGGGGTTTGAACTTTTTGATCATCTCTATCCCTATTTCTTTGATCTCTTTAGAGGACCTAAGGGGAATTATTTGGTATTCTAAAATTACCTCTATTGTCAGCATTTTGTGTGTTTCTATAGTTATGTTTTCCTTCAAGTTTTGACTTCTCCATTTCAACAGAAAGTGATTTTACCAATTTTGTAATTTCATCAACCTAAGGGTGGACAACATGGGATTCAGAGGTTGAAGCTTCAACTATACCTTTCCTTCTATCTCTATCAGACTTTCCCCTAAGTTTTTCAGCTTCCAATATATATATTCTACTTCTAAGGCTACATCTTTCATATGAGCTAAAGAGGTAGATCTTCTTTCTCTCAACAGGAGGCATAATTCAGGGTCAAAAGCACTGACATAGGTAATATTGGAAGAGGTTTCTGTAGGATTTATTTTAGAGTGAATCTTGTTGTACATTTTATTGAATCTCTTAGAAAAGTTAGAAACATATTCCCCTTCTTTCCTCTTAAGTGATCCAAATTCTGTAATATAATAAAGGAAATCCTTTTTATCCCCCCAATGCCACAAGAAGGCATCATCCAAAGCTTCAATCCCAACAATAGATCTAGGAGTAAAACCCCTAAACCATTTTCTAGCCTCACCATCAAGAATCTGTACAAATACTCTCATCCATGCATCTTCATTTTCATTGTTAAGATTATCTGCATAACTATAAAAAGATGCTAGGTGTTCTTGTGTAGTTGTGTCTTCCTCCCCAGTAAAATTGGGCATGTACTTAAGATAGTCTCCAAATGGGAGAGCATTCATAGGTTGAGGTAAAATAAGAGGGGAATACCTAGCAACCACTATGACATCCATCCTATTTCTAGGAATATTAGCACCTGCCATTGGGTTGTGAATTGTAGGGGAACAAGGGGGAGATGGAGTGTTGACAGTTGCAATATAGTCTAGATTTTTGGGGAAAGAGGAAACTTGGATGGAGAGGTTTCAATTTTTAGAGGAAGAGTTTGAGTCTTGGGGGAATATGGTATAGGTTCCAAGGGAAAAGAGTTTTCCTCTTTTTTAGTCACAGTAACTTTGATAGGAGGAGTAGGAAAACCCAAAGTAGGAAAATCTTCAAGACTCTCAAGTTTGAACCACTTTACAATATCAATAGAAGCAAGGTTTTCAAAACTTTATTACTTGACTTGGGGGATAAAAGATGAATATTCAAAAGGGAAATTTTGAAAATCTAAACTTCTAGAAACTTCAGTAGAAGGTAAAATATGAGGGTGTTGAAGGAAAATCTCCCTGCGAACAGGTAGATCTCCTCTTGAGAGCTAGACTCTTAACTCTTAAGACAAAAGATGCTTATCATAGACACTGACTTCCTTTTAGATATAGATAAACTAATGCATGAGGAGGAAGGAGAAGAGGGGTACCTTTTTACCAGTGTTTGTCCCTGCACATTCTGAGTTGAGCTCCAATCTTTCGTTCCTTGATAAGCCCTGTAGAAAAACAAAGGTGCAACCACTTCCTACTCTACTGATATTAGCTCGAAATAGACCTATCTATTAGAGACAAGTTCATGTGAGATTAAGCACAAACTAGAAAGAAACAGGCCAAGCATATTATATTGATAAGAACAACAACGAAGGAAACTTACAACCGTAGATGCAAGTGTAGTAGCTTCATCAAGTCCTCCTTGTATAACCCTTCCTCAAAAAACCCACGAGTGGAATGACAATAGCTTCACTGATTATTCTCCTCCACTTCACTATGTGTTTCCTATGAGATCATAGTTTTCATCCTTCCAATCCTTCCCCTTTTCACCATAAGAAAGCCTGCTTATATAGGCTTGGAGAGGCCCAACCACTTGAGATATCTTTGGGGTAAGTTGAGGATTTTCCTCCTTCAGTTAGGGATCTTCCCTAAGATCATGGCTTGAATGAGGATTTGAATCCAACTGACTTCAAAGATTGAAGGGATCTTTCCCTCATTCTTCTCAACAAACCAACTACTGCCTAGAATAGGTAGCGCTCCTTCAAAAGGGTAGTCAGAGCGTTATAACGCTCCCTAGTAAGGTATAGGGGGGCGCCATCACTCCTAACAGTAGAAACGCTCCTCCAAAAGGGTTTTTTGAGTGTTATAACGCTCCCTAACAGTCTTAGGGGGGCACCAACACTCCTAACAGTGGTATAGGGGAGCGCTCTCCTCTAAACACTCAATTTTAATGGTTCTTTCAGATGGCAAGAGGTTCATAAACCCAGTTAACCATTCCTCTTCTCCAAAATAAAATGTTTGAGGTGTTTCAAATGTCTATCTGATGTCATTATAGGTACGACATAGGAATTATGGCAGTATTCTTTTCCTGACACTTGCGACACTTGTGAGGAAAATGCGACACTTGCGACACTTGTAATGACGACACTTGCGACACTATCAAAGTGAGTAATTTCGATGTGTAACAAAGGGTTAGATATGGCTACTGGAGTTTTAAAAGTAGAATCATTCAAATGACCAGAAGTACCTGGTATAGTAGCTAAAAATCCTTCTTGAGAAGCCTTTCCTTTTTTTAGAATCTTCTCTGGGTCAGCTTCAGGAGTTTCCAGAGGTAGATGTGGAGTAGACCTCGCGTGTTTGCCTTTGGGAGCCACAACTAAAACATTGGAGTCACCAGGTGCAAGATGCAATCTTCAATGTACTAATCTCTAATGCACCTTCAGAATTAGTATTGCTTTGTCGTTCAATCCCAAGGAAATGTATTCAATTCGTTCCCCCATGACACCAAGAATTTTATCACTGAGAATCACCCTCAGATTGCAAGAGGATCAACCCAATAACCATCAAAATATTTGTAAATTTAATTGAGTAATTAAAGGTCAAATGGACAAAACTCAGAATAAGAATGTTTTAACTTACAAATATGGGCTAGCATGTATAAGAAAATGAGGTCTTGATTAACTTCATTCAGTGATTTCAAGTAAAATTGAATAGGAGGAAGACTTAGTGAGGAAGGTGTAAATGTCTGCTATTGACATCAGGTCTTCAAGCAGCCAAGGGAAGAAAAAATCAGTCACAAGAACTTCTTGAACTTAAAGTTTAAGAACAATGAAGAACATCATAGCAATATTGTAATCAAACATTCATCATAACACAAGAAAAACATCTCATTTGGATCATCCAATCATGAGTACTTCAGTATAAGAGGCAACAAGACGATATAAAAAGAAACTAAATTCTATTAATCAAAATGTCTCAAGTCCAATACATAACTAGAGAATAACTTACTTAGTCAAAAAATATTACAATCAGGGAGCCCTACTCAACCATTCGAACCTCTCTAATCATTTGGAAGATGTATTTATAATCAAAAGAGGAAAGGAAACAACTAGAGGTGCGATTTGGCCCTCCCATCCTCGGATTCTCCAAAACAACTACAATTCTAACGCTTGTGCTAATAGATCTTAATAAACTGCTACAATTTAGGAGCCATGTTGGAAACCACTCCAACAAGAATTAAAAGACATGCCTTCTAGCTTAGGTGCATTCTTTTTCAGTACCAAGTGTCTTCCAATGGTCATATGTTTCTTCCAAGTTTCCACATGTGATCCTTTCTTCTCCCCACATCATCAACAATCAAGAAGGAGTCATGAATTTTAACCTTTGACTGCAAGGGCTAGATCGTAGCACCATTCTCTAGCGCATTTGGTAGCCAATGTTTTAGTGCCCTTTGCAAAACAACACTACAGATTCTGTAGCATTTCCTCTGAAACAACTCTTCAGATTTCGTAGCGCCACTCCTAAAACAGGTCTGCAGTTTTCGTAGCTCCACTCCTGTGTAATGAATGTGAAATTCTATAGTGCCCCTCCTGAAATAACTCTACAGATCCGGTAGCACCACTCATGTGTAACAGTTCTATAGATTTGGTAGCACAACTCCTGAAACAATTCTACATATTCGTTAGAGCCATGTTAAGTTTGGCTAGGATATTTCGTAGCGCCTTAGGTAGCGCAATTTCATAACATATTGTATAGACGATTATGTAGTGCCATGGCACTACAAAATCTCTGTGTTTTTTTTGTGTGATGAAACCAATCCTTCAAAAACAAAAAAAATTAGTTGATGGACTAGGAGCCTGTAGATGCCTATATAGGTGGAAAAATAATACTTCCTTGATCATTTCACACTTGCAAAAAGAGACAACCCACAAAAATGGATCTGTCATCCCCCAACTACTTCATCAATCTAGCATTCCTCCTTGTTGAAGGAGAACATCCCTCTGTCATAGCAGCATATTTTCCCTTTGTAGGGATACTCCTCTTGACTAGAGGTTCATCTCTTTCTATTGCATCTTGTACCAAAACATTTAAGTTCCTATTGGCTAATTCATCCTTGAAATGTTGCAATTCCTCTTTGAGATTTCTGTTTTGGGAATGAAAGCTTCTATTTTTTCTATAGAGGGTCTCAAGCTTCCTATGGAGAGGTGGGGATATTCTTGCTGAAAACCTTTCCAGATCAAGGGTTTCACTGTACATTCCCATGAGCTCCTTCATCTTTCTTCTATCAGTAAAACTTTTTTCCTTCAAATGAGCAACTTCTTTCCTAGCCTCCCTGAGTTGTCTGATCAATCTTTTGAAAGTGGGATTACTAGGTGGAGTGTTGATGTTGATCACCTCAATAGGTTTCTCAGTGGATTTACCTTTATCTTTCTACTAAATAGAGGCTTTGTCTATCACTTCAATAGGCTTGTCAATTCCTTTACCCTTATATTGTTCTTTCCTTGGAATTGAAGCCTTGGGTAAGACTTCTTCTTCAACATCTTCTTTGAGGGTTGATGATCGAGTAAAAGGTTTTCTGATTCTAATATTAGCTGCTAGAGAAGGTGAATGGAAATGCAACCTCCTTCCCCTCTTGGATGTGGTTTTTTTGGATGAAGGGACTTCTTCTAATTCAGGTGCACGAGAAGGTGAAAAATATCTCTATGGAGAGTGATGAAACTCCCTCTCTTCTTCTTCAATTTCCTTGGGGGTTCCTTTGTCTTGAGTAGTGGGTTTTATTTTTCTCTTCCTGCTTGTTCTTGTTGGGGAAACACTACTAGATGGCAAAGGTCTCTGCATCCTATATTGAGGGGTAGAGGCTATATCTAGCTGTATATGGGTAGAGACAATGAATTGTTCCCAAGGAATATTCCTTTTCTTCAACTCTTCCATCACAAACATCTTGATCAACCCAGAGTGAAAGACACTAGTGTCCAAAGCCTTGGACTTGGCTTGGACTCTATCAGAAATATTTCACATGCTCCTCAAAATATAAAAAGGGATATTCATTACATCCTTACCAGTGAAATGTAGAAAGAGTCATATATCATACTGGTATAACATGTTAAACCTTCCCTCGCATGTAAAATATCTCTAGATGATCTTCAAAATTTCATTAAAGCTTTCAACTAGGTGGCTCTTAGGTAGTCCCTTAGAAAAATTTTCTTTCTGATAGTCTGGTTTGAGGAAGTCCTTGGAAAAGGAAACATTGTTGATCATGGATTTGAACCACCTCTCACCTATATTAGGTATCCCAGTGGCTACTGCAATAGAAGCCTCATATACCTCAAACTCAAGGTTTTTCGCCTTGGTCTTAATGCCATCAAAGTGTAATGTAAACTTCCTTTCTACTTCAAGGTGTCCCCTCTGTATTTTTTGACAAAAAGAGAGGCAACCAACCCTTTGGAAAACCTCCCTGGCCATTGGCTCAACATCAAACAGGTGAATTTCAGAAGGTTCACTCCTGAAAATACTCCCTCCCTTGTGAGACTTCTTCCTTTGAGGTGTCTCAATGGATTAAATAGGGGATCAAAAGCTGTGATGTAATGTGGGGTACTAAACGGAGGTAAATATCAATGAGAATTGACAGTGGCTAATGGTTTCTCTCTCTCAAGGATTTTTCTCCAATCACTTTGAATTAACAATAGACTGGTTTGATGGATTTTATTTTAAAATTGAGAGAAAGAAACTCTGAGGAAAGGTATGCAGGGATGTACTGCTCAGTTTTATGCCACCATACAATAGTCATCAAAGTTTTTAATGGGTAGGGATTACTATTCTCCTCACTGCCAACATATTTTGAGATAAAAAGAAGCATGAAACAGTGAATAAAAGAGGCTAATGCATAGATATTTGTGAATACAAAATATGGCACTGAAAACTCCAAATAAAAAGGAATCACTAAGACAGGGGATCTGTAGCGTAGTTTAGGTAGAAACTTTATGTAGCGTAGTGTGGGCACAAGAGCCAATTGAATGAATCGGAATTCAATATTCAAAATAAAAATGTCTTGACCACTAGTATAGGTGAAATTCAGTTGGCAATGGCTATGACGTCTGTGGGAGAAGAGATACAGATGAAAATGGATGAGATGCAGTCTATAGTGCCAGGTGCTACCAAAATATGAGGCAGGGGTATCTTAAGACTTTTCCATGTAGATGAAAGGACTCACGGAATAAGATATGCAATAGGTTATGGAGCTGCTACATTCACCTCAACCTCCAATTCATCTCTAAGAGTCAATCGCATAGCGTAATATGAAGCTTGTCTGAACTAGTGATTTCAGCAGCACCGAGCTTGGGATAGAAATTCAAATTGATAAACAGTTAGCAGGCTCATAAATAACCAAATCTCAAATCTTCTTTTTAAAAAACAAGGGTGCTGAAAAAAATGGGAGATATGACAACAACTGATTATGGCGAATTATGGTAAAGGAGCATAGGACAAAGGTGCGCTATAGAAAATCCTAGTGAGTTGGAAGTGCCCTTTTCAAAATTTGATTTGACCCACTTAATGGGCATAGGGACAACATGGAAAGGATAAAGAGAATGAGTGGATGAAGTGATATGTCAAGTCATTAGGATCGTGGGGTCGATTATGTTTGGTGTCAAGTCAAAAGGTGAGTCAAAGAAATGAACCAAAAAAAGAACCAAGGCTAAAATCATATGTTTGGGCCAAAAAGTTAGCCAAAATCCAAGTCTTTTTATTTTTATACTAACCTAATAAAATCACAAATAGAAAAATAAAGCAAGCCTAAAGACTAAAGGATAAAACATAAAACCTAAAGGATCAAAAACCCAACAAAACTTCATGTGATAATAGGAGGTAGGGTGCCCACACCCTACAACAATGATTTATTTTACTGGTGGATGCGGCATGTCATTTCTTTGTATGACTACCCCTATGTAGCGAGCGACTTCAGTGGGGACCCTAGCATGCCACAACCACCAAGAACCGCCTACAGGGACATAGGTATGTCAATGTTTTTAAATATTTCACTTTTTTGTATTTTTGTATAGTAAAACACAAATATTTTTGGATGATTCTTAAGTACTAAATAGACACTTGTGTGACACAGACATAGGTCCATGACAATTGGACGAGATTCCATGACATCGTCAGAGGAACCAGAGAGATGAGGTGGTGGGAGGAGAAGCGAAGAAAATCCTTCAAAATGTGGAGGGCAACCTGTCTCGTTTGAGACATAGGATTTTGATGGCTCAGGTAGAGGATCTGTCGGAGGCCATGAAACAACAAGTGGTTGGTGTTCCTAGAGATTAGGTGTGACTCTTTCGGTGTCTTTAAAATGTCATAAAATTTTATCATGACACACATCCAGCGCCATAGGCGTAGATGTCATGGATTTTGTACTATCGGATGTATATGTGTATTGAGGGTGTTGGCCCCAATTTTGTACTATAAACACCATATTTTTTGAAATATATATAAAACAAGGATCTTTGGCTTTACTTATATTACAATGTATACATTGATGAGATGGTTTTCTTTTCTTTAGTTATGTGACAAATGCCAATCTAAAATGAAATTAGCATAAGAATCTGATACATAATTAGAACTCCTAGCTATGTGATGATAAGTAATAAAACCAACTGTCATTCTAAAAGATGTACCCATAGGAATTGTCGGAGTAAATTAGGATTGTGCACATGGTAACTATCGTTCAACTGACATACTACTTACTGGGAATCCAAGAGAACCTCTAAAGAGTGAATACCATGTGAAATAGAATCGTGCAAAAGTTCTATAATGATGCTATGTTCATCCACATTATTCGTGGATGGCCCTAGGAATATGCCACATGAAGACACCAGTAGACCCTCCGATGAGTAAACCACTCAAGTAGCGGAAGCCAATTTCCATATATGACAACTGGCTCTGTCTGTGAATCCTAAGTAGATTGGAGACTCCATTGACATCTGCCAACCAAGGGAAAACTTGATAAGCAAGTTGAAGACAAAAAGTAAAGGGAAAAGATATATACACTAAATTACATTAGTATACAAAGATTTACTCCCAATATTGGGGCTCAAGAGTAATATATTTTCAAGTAGAGCCCATTCTTGGGCTTGGCCAACATATTCCCTTCATAATCTTCTAACTCATAGGCTCCTTTTTCTAGGACACATTGCACAATATAGGGACCATGCCACATGGGTTTGAACTTGCCTACCCCCAATGGTTCTTTGGCTTGATCATATAAAAGGAAAAGGTCATCCTCAATGTACAACCAAGGAAAAACATAAATATCATACTAGACCTTGACATGTCTTTTGTTCACCTCGATAGTCGTATAGGCATCTCGACGTTGTTGGTCAAGACTCCCTAGGTGTACAAGGAGTCACTCAACATCAGAAGCGTAAGAAAGGAGTGTGACTTCCAACTTAAGAGAAGGGATTTTGCATTCAATTAGTAATATTGACCCCACACTGTGTACTAACTGGAAAGGAGAAAATTCGATGGCAGTCTTGACTGAGGTTCGGTATGCCCAGAGTGCGGGATATAGCATAATATTCCAGTTAGATTTACTCTGGTTGACAATTTTCTACAAAATGGTCTTCAGAGACTTTTTTACGGCCTCTACCTATCCATTTTCCTAGGGTTATTAAGCACAAGAATGATCATCCTTAAACCCTAGCTTGGATGCTATCTCTTCCATCATTTTGTTCTGAAAGTGCCTACCATGATCAATGACAATCTCACTTGGGATACCGAATATGGCGATAATTTGATTGAATACAAAGAAGGTGACAGTCTTCCCATTAGACTTAACTATAGGCATGGCCTTGACCCACTTAGTAAATTAGTCAAAGGCCATGATAATGTGTTGATTCCCCCCATCCGAAGTTGGGTTGCAATACACCAAGTCCACCCCCCACTTGGTGAAGGGACTGACGGTAATGACTGGGTGAAGAGGGGTTGGATGGGATCTCCTTTTATGAGTGAACACCTGGTAGGGGTGACACTTCTTAGCCACTTCAACACAATCTCTAAAGATAGATGGCCATAAATAACCAGCTCACAAAATTGATTGGGCTATCACAAACCTGGATAGATGACCACAACAAGCCCCATTGTGGAAATTGTTTAGAACCGACTCAACTTCTTCTTGAGTTAAACAATGATGTGGGATATTGTCTAATTCTTAGCTTGGTATCATACATGCCATCGGTCATCTCCCAAGAGATTCTAAGGAAACTTAAAAGTTTGAAGATAGAGAACAATGTCTCCATACTAGGGGTCAGACGACGAGACGAGGAAAATTTGTTCGTCCAAAAAATAATCAACATGGATAACATCCTCATCCAATCGTGGGAAGTTGAATATTAACTCCACAAAGACTAGTGATTTCCTGGATTTTACAAAAGAAAAATCAAGATCAAATTATTGTAAAATGACAATCCATTCATTATATTTTCCCCCTATGATACGCTTGGTAAGGACGTATTGAAATGGATTGACATTGACAACCACAATAGTCTTGAAAAGTAGTATATAATGGTGTAAACATTGGATTGCGTGAATGACATCCAAAGCTAGCTTTTCAACATGAGAATAATTGACCTCAAGACCGACTAATTTTCAACTAAGATAGAAGATGACGTGATCGCAGAGCTCATCATCCTCCTAAACCAAAACCATACCAATTGTCTCCTCGGACATGGCGACGTAAATTAAGTAATCCCTACTCTAGTTAGGATACTTCATCAAAGGCGTCGATACCAGGGATTTCTTCAAATCATCAAAGGACTCCTAAGCTTGCTCATCCTAGATAAAAGGGGCATCCTTCAAAATACGCATGACACCCTTAGTAATATTGGCATAGTTTACTATAAATTGGCGTAAAAAGTTAGCTTTCCCCTGTGTTGATGGGTATTAAATCCCTTGATTCAACAGTAGGAACCAAACCCTCCACCGAGGCCCAATTAGACTCTGCAGCATTTAACAACAGAATGGTTATCCAAATCTTAAGATCCAACCAAATTATCGATGGGCTTTGTGTTTTATTGTGAAGGCTCTTCCTTCAGTTAGGACTATTCTCTTCTGTATTTTCTCTTGGGTGGGACTGGTATGAGATATGCAAGCTAGTATAAACCAACTTGACAACAAATGGGATTAAGTTTTAAACTACTGGGGAAGAGGTTGAGCTTGGGATAACCTATTGCTCAAGCATGTAGACGACAATTTTATACCACAAGCCTAGTACTAATACATTAACCATGTGAGCATCCAATTACTATCTGAGAAAATAATTATCAAAAATAAATCACATATGCAATAAGATAATGGCAAGCAAAATAATTCATCTACCATAACCATTCATCACATAATAACACAACAATTCATCTTCATCATTAAAGAAAAGAACATCAAAACATTGCACCAGATAACTTGACAACATAATTAATTTCTCTTACTCATTACTACATCATTCATGAAACAAGATAGGAAGTAGTTCTTCTCCAATTTCAATCACATGCATTTGACGAAAATAAGTTGTCTCTGGTCTAGAAGGACTTCTCAATTCATAGAATCTTCAAAATAATTCTTAACAACCAAAAATAAAGAGTTCTTACAACAATCATTGACCCTTAACTAATTGGTCGATGTATTTATTTATAATGTAAATATTACCTAAAATTAACGGCTAAGTGCAGTTTAAGAAAAACAAAATTTTCCACATGGCATCATCTTCTAACAGTTTCTTTAACAGTCAGCCCAAGATATCTCTTAAAAAGGGTGTTTTCTCTCGTACTCAGACCAACTGATAAACAATTCTTCACAAGTTTGGGCCCATGAAAACCTATGTTGTTCCATCGGAGCTACGTGTATTCCCCTGATGTCCATCGCATGCGCCCGATACTTTAATAGACTAGAGTTCAACTGTTATAGCATGGTTCGGGCTCTGATTGGATGTTCTGAAAATTGTTGCACTTGCCTTGGTCTCTCTTCAACTATCTTTGTGAGCTCTTCAGTCCATTACGAATCTTTTTTGGCATGCAACTCAACTATGTTTCTTAGGTGAACGAAGTTGTCGAGGGTGCCGAACTCAGGGAGTCCAATATCCTTCATCACTTTATTAATTTTATCCCAGTGCTTCTTGCATCTGATCCACTGCTTTTGGATTTCTTGGTCTGGGTCCTAAGACATCTTAGCCTAGTACTCAGTTGATTGCTTCATGCGATTAAGACTACTTTTTCCTACCATCTGAATGCCATGTTCTTCTTTGTCTCGACCCTGTTGGAATTCCTCAATGTACTCAAGTCTTTCTACCACTATTTTCACCCTTTCATACCATTTCTCTATATCCTTGCATGTCGCGAGTGCCATGAGAGTGTCCTCCTAGAAATCAGTTATTTTCGTAGTTAAAAGGTGTCTTTCTTTCTTGAACACATTGTAAACTTCTTTGAACTCACCTTTCAGGTACAGAATGATCTGCGTGGTGCCTTTATAGTATTCGGCCAGATGATGCAAGTGTTCGAGCTCCTTTAGGGTAGAGACTAGTTCCTTTTCATCTCTTTTGGCTCTGTCCAGGGTGGCATCCAAGAGTGCCTTTCCCATGCCGATAAGTTCAGACGTCTGGGCGTCTACTGTGTTTATCAAGTTCTCTTATGTAGTAACCAATATGGAGTGATCCAACATGATCCTTCTTTTATTTGCAGTCCTTTGAACAATGGTATTTCTCTTTTAATTGTAGGAGATTGCATAGATATCTTCTACCTCATCTACCAGCTCTAGTATCTACTTATGACCCTGTTATCGTACGGTTTGTAGGAAAGGTCTAAGGATCTTGAGTCAAGGCTTAAAACCGGCATAACAGGAGCTTCCCCACCCACTATCACCTCAATGGGGAGCTCTTTCTATTTAGGATGGCTAGTCCAAGGGAGACGTCCCAAAGCAATCTGGGTTAAAGAAGGGCTAAAGGTATAATGGATCAAAGTGATAGATTCCCTTTCACAGATTACTGCCAATGATGAGATAGTCAATAAGAATGTCTTCCACTGGATGGCACCTGTTTGCAAGACAAGACAAAATAAACTAGAGTATGTGCTGCAGTGGGTTAGTACTTCATAAGCATTTAAGACTATCTTTGAAATATATATGAGCAATGATTAAATGCTTCTTTTAAGGAAGTCAATGATTTAAACAAAGGCAAAGATTTATATCACTTCTTCAATAGATGCATAAGGAGATAAGAGCATTCAATGTGTAAAATTAGATCCTTATCATATCACAATGCTGCAAATATCAAATCTGCTCACAATAAATATGTTTGCTGTGTCACCTATATTGTTGCTGCAAGAGGTGTGACGTCAGCCCTAGTAATAAGTTTTTTTGAAAGGGAAAGAGCACAACGTTTTACCAAACAAGATTATAGATGTAATCAATGGCTCAAACCCTATCAAAAGAGATGACAAATGTCACAACGTTGCAATCCAAAACAAGTGATCTAGAAGGTGTGACGTCACCTATATAATTTCTGTTGCAGAATTAGGGTTAGCTAGCCAAGAAGTGACGTTTCCACAAATTCAACCAATAAAATTGCAATAAACCTCTATGGCTATGATAAGATGACTAGGCCACACTTTTCTATCCAAACAAAAGTCAAAAATAAGCAAGACGTCATCTTATTAGGGTTAGTCTAAAAAACAGCTAGGGTTAGACGCTAGGTTAGTTAGGGTTTCAATTTTGAGAGTGTTTGAAAAGATTTTAAGGCATAAACAAGCTCAAAAGATTTTCTAGACTAGTGCCTTGGGTTAATGGAGTCAAAGGAGGTGAGACTAATGGTTTAGGAGAAACTCAAACTTAAAGACAAGACAGTTAGGGTTTGATGGTGTTTCTATGGCAAGGCCACCAACCCTAAACCCTAAGAAGGAAAGACTTACCTAGGTGTAGCTAAGGCTAGGCCTAAAGCTTCCTCTTCTCTCCTCAAGACTTCCTTGGCAAAACGGCTAGCTTACAAGCACAAATATAGGGCTGAAAAGTGTTTCTTACATACAAGGATTTTCAAAACCCTAGAAGTAAACCCTAGGTGTAAACTAAATTAGGCCTAGGATGCCTTCTTTCTTCAATTTGTGCTTAAAACTAACTCAAGATGAGAGGGAATCTAGTGTAGCTATGGCTAGGCTAAAATTGCTTCAAATCAAATGGCTATAAGATTTATTCATGGGGACATGAAGCCACGACCTACTTGTGTGTTGGCTCCCTAGGGTTTCAAGGATTAAGCAAATAACAACAAGATAACAATTAATGCAAGATGTTAAATCAACAACCATTCA
>ML786552.1:355561-370125 GCA_009831015.1 Picea engelmannii | reverse complement strand
AACAAGCACCACGAGCTTGGTATTATAGACTGGACAAATTTTTACAAGACAAAGGGTTCAAGAAAGGTATTGTTGACAACAATCTCTTCATTAAGTCTGAAGGTGATAATTTACTAGTTGTTTTGGTTTATGTAGATGATATTGTTTGCACCTAATTAGTCACTTAGTGAGCAAATAAAGGGTTCTTACATGCCCAGTTGGGTCTTGCTAGGCATGACAGCTGTAGAGGAAAGAGTTAGAAAGAGAAACAACAAAACTATAAACAATAAATAAATTAAAACAAACTAAAACTATGAGCATATGGAAAGGAAATATCAAAGACAAAAAGACCAATATCACCAATGTTTTGAGCTGGTCTATTGATGAAATCCAAAGCACAATGAAGAAAGGGAACTATGGTTCCTTCTTCCTCCAAAGGAAGGCTCTTGAGGCCCTCACAAACTTGCTCTCCTTACAATGAAAAAATGAGAATGTTGGTGAAAGAACTCCAAGCACATTCACTCAATGGAGAGGTGAATGGCTCTATGAAATGATGCCTATGTGTTATTGTCAAAGAATGAGTCCTTAACAATCTTAGCAGCATAACAATACATGAAATTCCTTGAGAAAATGATGGTTCTTCATGGGTTTTTATAGCATGGCATTGGGTGATTATGTAACTCCTTTGAGGTGTGAAAAGGGGCTCTTTAGGGCTCAATTAGGTCTTTGACCAGCCTACCATGCGGATTCAGCTCAGATTTGATGTCAAATCAGCTTGGGAGCTGATCCATTAGTGGTTGGGAGGCCGACCAATTTCAATAAATGCATCGTTTAGCAGGTGCGTGGGTTTTTCGCCCAACAACTGCGCATCGTGCGCGTATGCACGCATTGTATGTTGTTGTTCCATGCATATGCCCGCGCACCTAGATTTTGTAAAGCGCCCTTCAATTTTTGGTTACTTTGTATAGTTTTTGACCCTTTTGCAATGATGTGAATGTGATTCAGTGCCATGAATAGCTTCATTCCTATTTTGACGATGCAGATTTCTTGTCACCATGTGCGGACAAAATTTCAGTGATAACAGATGCCCCCTGATGGATGAGGTTAGGAGAAAAACATATAGCCGAAATCCATCAATGTTTCTTCTACTAAGAATGGTGTTGTAAGGGAGAGCAAGAGTGGGACCGTGTAGAGAAATCCTTTGGAGAAGAAAGGAACCGGTAGAACCCGACCTTCCATAAGGTGTGTAATAATATACAAGTGTGTACAAACGAGGTGGGCATGCCCCATGCTCGTGTAATGTAACTCTGAAAAAAGATGACTGAAGTGTTGGTGTAGACAACTGCAGCACCCTCGGGGGCGATAATGATAAAGGCAAAAGACAATTCTGCAAAGGAACATACTCTGAACAATAGGCAATGATCGCGGTAATAAGCAGCGACGATGATGCGGGCATTGATGGCCCTACCAAGTTCAAAGGTCTTCGGCAACTGATAATAAAAAATGCAATAGTCGCAAAGTAAGACCCACTGCAACATGAGCAAGTGTTGGTGTCGAATGTTATGGGGGTCAATGACATTAGGGAGCAATGGTGTTTCCCCCTGTGTCATCCGAGATCTCTCATTGAATGGAAAATGAGAATCAAGATACTGTCGCCCTTCTGGAAAATTGTGCTGATGTCGACAAAAGGGGGACGCAACTCCCAGAAGCAAAGGACTTCGCGAAATCTACTGTGGTGAGGAAGTGGCAGAGGTACATGGATGAAGTCAAGAGGTGGGAAGACTCAAGACTTCCCTTGGTTGGAGGGTGTAGGATATAATGAGTGGCTGCAACTGTGTGACAAGATCGAGTGTTAGGGGGACGACAAGATCAATGATAAGTTGTGCCAGAGGCGGGACAAGGTGAACAAATTCAGAGGATAAATGTAAGTGACCTGGGTAGTACTCTGAAGATATGGACTATGTCGGCAAAGGAAGATGAGAAGTAATGCTCCAACCAAGGGTGACATGGGTTGCGTGTGGCCAAAAAGGAAAGAAGGTTGCCAACAGTGACGACAAAAGCAAATAACTAGAAATAAAGGCATTTGTACAATAAATAATGAATAATTTTGGAAAAATGTACAAATACAGAAACGGGTGCCCCAGTGTGAAATGAGTGCCCCAGGGAGGGAAGAAATTTCTTGGAAAACTGATGAAGGGTGGGGGCCCCATTGGTGAGTTTCTGTATGAGGTAGGTGAAATGAAGATAGGTTCGCAGATGGGAAAACTAATGATGGATGAAATGGTGGGTTCGCGATCCTGCGGAGGTGCAGGTAAAAGGAACATAACCATAAAGCGATGATCTAGGAGTCCATATGGGAAGTTAGCAAAATGAGGAGAAGAAGTATGTGGTTGATGTGCAACATGTTGAAAGACTACCAGGACTCCCATCCCTAAAGGGTAATGAAGAACAACATGAGTGTAAAAAGTGCAAAAAGGTGCTATGAATGGGACAACTCATGTGGGTAAGAAAGCTACCGGATACTAGTACTGCAAAATGAAAATGGAGGTGTGAGTACTGTAGAGCCGGGAATGGGTATCCTAAAGGCCAATATCAGAGGGTGTGACTGGAAATGTAAATGCAATACGACGGGAGAGACTACATGCCAGTGCTGAGTATATACCTGAAGGAATGATACGGAGAGATGATGACCAAGTACCTGCACATAGAACAACCAAATACCCAAAGTGACCAATATCTGAAGAGAATCAAAGATATGAGCATGTATTAGATAAATGTGACAATGCGCATGCATGCCTGACCATGATATGAAAAAAAGACACCTCCGGGGCTCAGGCTGAAAAGTTGCCCAGGGACAGTTGTGACGTAGGTGGCAGGATGTTGATCCCGTGGCTGAAGATGGCTCGAAAAATGGACGCCGTGGGCTCCTGGAATGGTGAGTGGAAGTTTGGCAAAAGGCCTATATATAGCTGTAGGGCCCATATTGTAACCTCATTTGTACCTGCTGCTACAGTCACTGGATGAGTAGATTCAGAGGAGATTGAGTGATTCAGGGAGCACGAGGTATCCGATTGACGGTGTACTAGTTTCAGGTTAGTGGTCTGATCATCCTGCATAGAAATAGGTTTCCAATTTTTGGGCAGGGTAGGTACGGGGGGTCGTACGAGGGGTTTTAGGGGATTTTGACTAGGGTGTGGGCCCACATGCACGGGTGATTAAGTGGAAGGCGCGTATAAGTGCGTGCCTGTCTACTGAATATGCGCACACTGGTGCGCGGGTAGGAGAATTTAAGGCGCGCCTGACGGGCACGCCTGTGGGGCGAACAAGCGTGCACCAGAGCGCGCCTGTGGGGTGGTTGGACAGGCGCGCTCTAGTGTGCACCTATGAGAAAAATAGGGACGCATACATGTGTGCCTGTATGGTGAACAGGTGTGCACGTGTGCCCGCCTGTGGGTGGTAAAACCGCGCCTTGGAGGCAAGGTTGAAGGGTGAAAAAATGAGTCTTTTTGATGCATTTGGTGGTTGCATACGTTGATATAGGACTCTGTGTTATGTGCAGGTGGCTAGCAGTGACGATGGATGTTCAGTGGCATGAGCGAGATTGGTCGCAGTTGCGAGATGCTGTGGCCAATGCAGGGCCTGTGGTTTGAGCGGCTTTAGCAACCAGTGGGTTGCTAAAGTTTTTTGAGTGCCCGTTGATACGGGCACAGGAGTACTTACTCTAGTTCTTGCTCTACATGTGGAGCCCAGATCTGCACTGCTTCCTCATGCGAGGAGAGAATATCCCTTTCACTGTGGTGGAGGATATATATTTCTTGACTGGGCTCCCCTTCCGAGGAACACCGCTGCCGGCAGAGCCTATGCTGCCGAGGGATACACACCTGTCAGAGGTCGTCGAGCGATATTGCTCAGGCGAGAACTACATGTCTGGGACTGTAGTGAGTATTAGTGGTCTGGATTCCCTATTGCATCGTTGCATAGCGGGGATGATTGTTCATGTGTATGGGTCACTGGCAACCCAACGGATCAGTGGTGGCCAGCTGTTGTTGCTGGAGAGGGTGGTGATGGGTCGTGAGCGGTTCGCATGGGGGTTGACACTGCATGCGCAGATGATCGCACAGCTGGACCGTTGTCAGTCCACAGGTACCGGGGAGTTTGCTTTCGGCTCTATCCTGGTCGCCTGGTTTCTGGAGAGGGTGCCGATGCTGCGCCCACAGGTTTTTCTAGAGGCGCCTGGGGTGCGAGAGCCTCAACTGAGGTGGTGGTCTCAGATTTTGGTTCGCCATGGTGGTGGCGAAGGCGGGCATTACTTCACGGTGCAGGCGGCACAGATATGGCGGCAGATGCCACAGGTCATACTTCGGTACCCCTATGCTGGGGTGGATTTTCAGGGAGACCCGGACATGGTGTTGCCTCCTGGGGAGGTATTTGACCATCGAGGTATGTTGAGTTGTGTATATGTTTCTGATTTATGTGATGTTTTGATATATCAGTTCATATGTGATGTAGACGTTGATACAATCGTTTGTTTGTTGTGTGGTGCATGTGTAGATGTGGCACCTCGCGAGCACAAGGTGGAGTTTCAGAGAGCGTCGGTTCAGCGAGAGCTGGAGAGACTGCCGTGTGGAGAGAGGCGTCGGTGAGATGAGGCCGCGGGGCCCCCAGTAGGGCCCGAGAGGGTAGCGAGGAGGCGCTGATTCGACGATCCCGGTGCAGGACCATCACATGCTCCTCCGGCAGCAGCTGGAGTTGACTTTGATGACATACGCCGTCGTCTAGAGACGGTATTGCAGTATGTGCCTGAGGGCATGTGGATCCGCATCCAGGATGAGGGGTTCCTGGAGTAGTGCATAGGATTACCACCCCCATGGCGAGGTATAGTCTGACGAGAAGCTGTGCTCGCCGCAATGACAAGTGGACGCCTTCCTCTGGGGTAGGGGGGTCCTGCGGATGTTCCACCACCACCGCCTGGGGCAGGTGGGGGTGGGCCACCACCTCCTCCTGAGGGAGGAGCAGCCAGGGGTGCGATAGAGGCACCCTGATGTATGTATGTATATGGTATACCTTTTTGATAGGCTGGTGAGCCGATTTTTGTACCAAGATGTGGCACGGGCCTGCGGGCCGATGTATTTTTTGTATGTAAACATTTGGGATGGCCTGAGTGGCTGATATATATATATATGAGTATACATATATTTTGAGTTCTAGATGTTTGTTTACATGTGTTTTTTGTTGATGATGATGGCTATTCTATCGATATGTTGTGACAGGATGTATGAGATGTTTATGTATGTGTAGCTTGATGTGATATATGCCAATCTAACATCATGTTAGCTATTTCATCAGTTGTTTGATTCAATTCTCTTGGAATATGTGTAAATGTAATGGAATCAAAATGTCGAGATAATAATCTAACTTGCTGGTATTTGCGAAAGAGGCACGAATCGCGTACACGGTACACATTGTTGAGTTGGAGAACGACTAGTTGGGAGTCAAGGAAAACGCTAAGGTGACGAATATGATGATGTTGGGCGTCGGTTAGGAGGCCAATGACAGCAGTGTATTTGGCTTGGTTGTTGGTTGCTGGTCCCAAACATATTCCTCTTGAATGTAGCATTTCGTGTGAGGGGGTGTAGAGAGCACAAGCAGCCGAAGTGAGATTTTGTGTCCAATGGCTGGTGTCGTCGGCATAACCAATGTGGTAAGCTAGTGAAGGAAGCATCTGTCAATAGCACAATAGGGAGTTTAGATGAGAGGGAAGGAGAAAAAAGATTAAAAAAATGATAGAAAAGAAAATAACCTAAAGTAGCATGACTACGTTTAAGCATAAAATTTCTTGAGGTATAACCCATTCACGGGTTCTTTGAGCGAGAGGCCTTCGGGGGAGGCCAGGATGTATGCGCCTTTGGTGAGGCAATGTTGAATGATGTAAGGGCCATGCCACAGTGATTCGAACTTGCCGTGGCCAAAGGTATCATGAGCGATATCATAGGCTAGGACAAGGTCGCCTTCGTGAAATGATCGAAGGTTGACATGGCAATCAAAGGTAGCCTTGGATTATTTTTTAGCTGCCTCATTGTTTTGTAATGAGGATCGATGATCCTCATCCAGAGACTCCAAGTTCAGCAAGCACTGCTCCATTGGAGCAGTGTCGGGTAAAAACTCAATTGTGGTGCGAAGGGTGGGAATTTCGCACTTGATGGGAAGAGTTGCCTCGACCCCATGGACTAAATGAAATGGCGTGAAACCTGTAGTGGTCTTTACTGTTGTTCGATAAGCCCATAGTGTGGAAAATAACATATGGTGCCAATTGGTTTTATGTTTATTAACTGTGCGTTGTAACATGGTCTTGAGGACTTTGTTCACTGCCTCGACCTATTCGTTTGACTGAGGGTAATATGGTGAGGCAAACTCGTGAGAGAATCCTAACCGAGATGAGAGTTCGACAAAGATCTCATTCTCGAAGTGTTTCCCGTGGTCAGAAACGAGTTGGAGTGGTACTCTGAACTGGGATATGAAGTGGTTAAAGAAAAAACGCGCTGCAGTGTTAGCGGTGTTGTTGAAAGTGGGCATAGAATCGGCCCATTTGGTGAAGTAATCGACAGCGACAACAATGTATTTGTGACCATTGCTGGAGGGGGGATTACAAGTCATAAATTCAATGCCCAATTTACAAAAGGGGCCTACAGTAATGACAGGGTGAAGAAGAGCGGGGGGAGCGCGGGCTTTGTTGGCATAGAGATGACATTGCTCACATCATTTCACGGCATGAATGTAATCATGAAACAGAGTAGGCCAAAAGTAACCGGCCTGGATAATATTTTGAGCCGTAGAGATGCCCGAAAGATGGCCCCCATAGGTGCTACTGTGGTAGTCGTTTAAGACTCTGTCGGCCTCATCAATAGTCAGGCAACGACGAAGAATGGTGTCGACGCCTCGTCGATATAGGATGTCACCAATGAGGAGATAGCAGGGGGCCCGATGGTGAATGCACCGACGATCATCTCGTGATAGGTGGTTACCAAACTTTTGAGTTCGTAGGTAGAAGAGAAGGTCGCCATACCAAGGATCATCAGAAGCGATGTAAAAGAGATGTTCGTCAGGAAAGTCAGTATTGACGAGGGTACTGGGTGTGTCAGAGGGAAGGGTTGTGACAAGTTCGGTGAGAACGAGAGCCTTCTTACTCTTAGGTGTTGAGAACTTGAGGTCGTACTCCTAAAGGATAATGATCCATCGAGTGAATTTGCTGTTAACTTGGCGACGGCTGAGCAAATATTGCATAGGGTTGGAATCTGCGATGACCTTAGTGGTGTGAAGCAGAATGTAATGGCGTAGTTTCTGAACTGCAAGGACAACTGGAAGAGCAAGTTTCTCTTCATGTTTGTACTTCAGGGGTGGCCCTGAGAGGTTCTTACTGACGTAGTAAATGATGTGTTCATGATTGTCATCTCCGAGCTGGACGAGGACGCCGGCTACTAATACAGTTGATGCTGATACTAAGAGGATGTAGTCGTGATTGTAGTTAG
Organism: Picea engelmannii; assembly: GCA_009831015.1. Lineage (NCBI taxonomy): Eukaryota > Viridiplantae > Streptophyta > Pinopsida > Pinales > Pinaceae > Picea > Picea engelmannii. The sequence continues at coordinate 362,620 of ML786552.1, read as the reverse complement.
GTGCATTAATCAAAGGTGCATTGGAAAGCGCTGCTTTAAGATCGTCAAATGACTATTGGGCATAGTCGTCCCAATGAAAAGGGATGTTGTGATGCAGTAAGCGAAGGAAACCATGTGCACGCATAGCGTAATCAGGAACAAAGCGTCTAAGAAAATTGGCTTTTCCCTGTAGACTCTGAAGTTGTCGTAAATTCCGAGGAGGTGGAATTTCGGTGATGGCTTTGACTTTAAGGGGGTCCACGGTGATACCGCTTTGTGAAACGATCAAACCAAGGAGGTGCCCCACGGTGACGCAGAATACACACTTGAGAGGGTTCAAGTGGATGTTGTATTGACGACATCATTGAAAGATGATCTGTAAATCATCGAGGTTTTGGGTGCGTTTCTTGGATCGAGCGGTGAGGTCGTCCAAGTAGGCGAGGATGATTGCAACCAGATCATGAAAGATGTATGTCATGGCTCGCTGGAAAGTTGCGCCGGCATTCTTTAAGCCGAAAGGCATGACGCGATATGCAAAAGTACCCCACGGGGTAATGAATGCGGTTTTGTACTGATCGGCGGGGTGGATTTGAATTTGGTTATAGCCCGAGAATCCATCCATAAAGGAGAGAGCTTTGTGGACGACGTAGTCATCAATAATCTGATCGATGAAAGGCGTTGGGAAGTTGTCCTTTGGACATGCGTTATTGAGATCGTGAAATTCGGTGCAGATGCAAATAGATCCATGTTTTTTGTCGAAGGGTACAGGGTTGGAAACCCATGAAGTATAAGTGATGGGGTAAATGAATCCGTCCGTATGCAATTTGTCAATTTCGGCTTTGATAGCCACGGCCTTAGATGGGTGTAGCAGTCGTTGTTTCTGGTGAATAGGTGTGATGTCAGGCCAGGTGTCGATGCGATGCTCGACAATAGAGGGATCGAGGCCAGGCATCTCTATGTATGACCAGGTGAAAATATCCCTATATTCCTGGAAGAGGGCTTTATATGCGGTGATTTCCTGAGGAGTGCAAGCAGCTCCAATGATGATTTCTTCGACGATGCCCAGTTTAATGGAAATGTCGATCTTGATGGTGGGGGAAATGTTGGCCAGATTACCTCCTTCAAAAGCGTCAGGTGCAGGAATGGGATTGTTGAACCAATCGATAGGCCCTGATGGGATAAAGTCTTTGGTTTCGACCGCGTAAATGGGATTGAGGCTAGGAGGCATGAGGGATTCCTGCGGAAGGAAGAGGGCACGATGATGTAGCGCGTCCCAGGGAGAGTCTGGGCGTTGTATCTCTTCCAGTATTTCTTCGTCGCATTGGAAACAATAGGAATATAATGGATCGTGAGGAGTGATCTCAGTGATAAGGTGATTTCCCCCTGCTGAAGAAACAGAGGGGGTATCGCTAGGAGAGGGTGAGGGTTCACTCAACATAAACCATATATTGAGGTACTGAGGGGTACCAATAGTGGTGGGATGACGAGTCTCCGTAGGGGGATGAGCTGGAGAGTTGGGTGGGTTACGGGGTAAATCTTCAGATATGTCATCTAAGAACCAAGGAGGCGTTGGGAGTGCCTCGGGTTCGGGAGAGATGATATGACGATCCGCTGGCGGCGTTGTAAGGTCAATGACCGCCTCTGCGGGTGGGTGGCACAGAGCCAATTGGCGTTGCCTATATGCCAGGATCATAGGACACTGGTATGTAAAATGTTCTAATGAATCTCAAAGAGAGCAAGGGCATCTCATGCGTTCATTGATTGAAGTGGTGACATAACGAATGTCAGTGAGATTTGTTGTAGAGGACGTGGCAGGGCGTGGGTTGTTCTGGAAATCCTGGCGTATAATTGCTAATGCCTGCCAGAAATGTGGTAGTTCCGGGCAATGATGGGTGTAATGGCCATACTCGGAACAGATAGCACACGTGAATTTGGTCCTCAACCCTTTACTACTGGAAGGTTGGGTGGTAGCAGTAGAATTAGCGGTAGTGATGGGTGTTGTGGGAATTTGATTGAGGGGAATCAAATTCCGTAATTTCGGTAGTGATGGGCAGTTGTTGGTTTGGTGACCCTCTTTGTCGCACAATGCGCAAGGTGGTGAGATGCACGAAGGAAGTGGAGCTGTGGGCTCCTTCTTCTTTCTCCTACCCCCAGCGGTAGCAGGGGGGGTAGGGAGTATGGGGGTAGTGGGGGTATTGGGAGTGAGGATAGGAATCGTCATGGGGAGTCCTTCCTGTGGGCGAGGGACCATCTCAGGTGGATGTAAGTACCACATTGGGATTTCTAGCACCATATTGGGTAGTGTGAGCGTTGCGGCTACCTGGAAAGATTCTATACCGGGTGGAGGGTAAAAGAAGGGAATTTGAGTGAGGGGTCGGGGAATTGTCTCCCAAATGGGACTAGGCCCTTGAGGGGATGTGGATTTGTGGATCATAGGGATCGACGAGTGCGCAAGAGGCTCCTGTGGGAGTGGTGCTACGACTGTTGAGACGTCAGGAATGACTGAAGCCTCCTGAGGAGGATGAGTATCCTCCTGGTGAGTGATGATGCATAATTGACTAGGGGGAAGGAGTGGTGGTGCTCCATGGTATGTCCCTAACAAGGATGGATCTTTGAAAATACCAGGACCCATCTCGACGAGTGGATATATGTCTTTGTTGGTGCGAATGAGAGGAAGAATGTTATCGAGATTGGCAGATGGGTTAGGCTCATAATGTGAGACTTGGTCAGTGGTTACAATCTTTCCATTGTGGGGGAACATGATTGTCTGAAAGATGGAATATGCCATTGCTTTCATAGCATACATGTAGCTATGTCCAAGCAAGATATTGTAATCAAGCTGAGCGTCGGTAACTTCAATGTCAATGAGAATAGTTTTGCCTCCGAGTTCCACGGGGACATTTTGGAAGAGGCCTTCAAGAGATGATGTTCGTCCATCATAAGCTCGTAAGGTGATGGCGGAAGGTATGAGTTCCGGGGACCCAAGTTTATGCCATATTGTTTTGGACATGATGCATGTAGATGCCCCTTCATCGATGATACACCATTGGACAATGATGTTCCGTATTTTTACTGGTATTTGAATAGCGACTGCGGCGGGAAGGCGCGGTTCACAGCTATCAAGGTCAAAGGTGATGAGTTGAGTATCGGCATGGTCGACTGTGCCCAGGGCGGAAAGTAGTGATTTCCACTGAGTAGGACAATTCTGGAGGACTTCCAAAACTGACATGGCAGCCGGGGATTGTGCTAAGTCGTCTACCAAGCTATAATTATGTGCTGCCCTAGCCTGTGGGTTGTGGAAATTCCTGCGCAATGGGATGTGAGGGATGTGTAATGGTGGTTCAGCGGAAGGGCGAGGGATTACCAACGGAGGTCCCATCGGTGTAGGATTTGTCTATGGAGAGATAGGAGTAGGCTCAGCTGGATACTGACGATTCCATGTTTGCAGAAGGATTTCTTCCTCACTGGTGAGGAGAATCATTCGGTCTGCTGGATTGTTGGGATTGTGGTATTGGCCCACCTGAGGTGGGGGATATTGCATGTCCTGCTGGGTGTTTATAATGCCTTGATGTGGGATAGGATTTTGCATCACGGCGGGAGGGGGTTGTTGCGCATATTGTTGTTGTGCCTGCTGTGGGGCAGGTTGCGCAGGAGAAGGGGGGAGGCTTCCAGAGTCTTTCAACCTTTTGAAATTAGCGATCTGGGGGAAATGGTGAGTGTAGTGACCAAACACGCCGCAAAGAGCACAAGGGTGGATGGTTTTAACAGTATTCCACCCTTGGTGTTTGTTGTTATTGCCCCCTTGGGGGTTTTCGTTCCCTTGGTTCTGGTTGCCCCCAATGGGTTGATGTTGTGGGGGTTGATTCCCGTCTTGACCAAGATTGTTGTTATTCCTGTTCCATCCTTTCCTCTTAGTGTTGTTTGATGGATGAGTTGGATTGGCTATGTTCACCTGTTCAAAATTTTGGTATTGTTGAGCAGCAGAGGGTTGAACAAAATTTACCCCCGTATGAGGATGTGGGGGAGCCATGGGTTGTGGAGGACCAGGAAAGGGAAAGTAGGGATTCTGTGGTGGTGTCGCTCCATAAGGTACATAGGAAGGTGAAGTTCTTTCACTAGTACTATAAGATGATGTGGAGGGAGTACCACTGGTGGTTGAAGGAGGTTGATGTATGGGAGGTGCCAGTGGTGGTCTACTGGTGGGTGGAGGTATAGCAAGAGGATACGGTTGTTGATAAGGGGGTGGGGGGTAATAAGAAGTGCCCCCATATGCTGGTGGGTATTGAGGTGTTCCATACATCGGTGGTGGTTGGGGTTGTGGACTATGGTGTGTGGTGGCACCTATTAGTCCGTCTACTGAGTGAGACATTCCAGGTTTGTCTTGACCAAATGGCACAGGTTTCGAAAGATCAGGAAGTACCATGTATAAGTATCCTGACTATGCATAGATGAGGTCATATTGTTGGGCTTTACTGATGGCTTCTTCTTCGGATTGAGGGAAGTTAGAAGTGACATCCTTTCCCAAGAGAGCGACAAGTGATCTAAGAAACCAGTCGAGGCATTGTTGCTTGGTGGTTTCTGCTTTACACAAACTACGTCGCCTACGCCACTCATGAATGTGGTAAGTGATGTGGGTGGCTGAGGTCTGTTTGAAGTTGGAAAATAGTTCTAGACCATTGTCATGGTGGATGGGTAATTGGAAGAAAGTCAAGAACGCTTTGGCCAATGACTCAAAGGTTGTGTGGGACCTTGATTTTTCTTCAACATACCATTTGGTTGATGGGCCAGTGAGTGCGCGTTGAAATAATCACAGTTTGATGGAATCGTCCATAATGCTATTTTAAGAACACCATAGATGAAAGGTCATGACATGGTTGGCGGGGTCATCCCCTACCTTTCCTTCAAACTTTGGTATGTCTTAAGGAAGTTTGGTTGGCATTGCAGGCCATGTGGCATCGTGCAAGATAGGATCATTAGTGAGCTTGGTGAGATCTGGAATGTTGAGAGAGGCCAAGTATGGCATCTGTAGTGGGGGTGGAGGGTTAGCTTCAACCATGGTGTGTTGTGAACCTGACCCTTGATTGGGACTAGGTGGGTTGGTGCTCCCTCCTTGAGAGGAAGTGGGTCCCCCGCTTCTGTGCAAAATAGAGCGAGTGAATGTATGACCTTGGGAAGTGGACCCAAGTAAGGTAGAACCAAGAAAAGTTGATCCTAAGATAGTGGCACTCACAGGAGTGTGTGAAGGAGGTACCGATGAGCGGGTACGACCAGATACTCCCCCTAAGATAGGAGGAAGATTGAGCAAGCATCGTGAACGACGGGGGTTCTGTGGTTCTCCTATGATGTTAGACTAGTTGTGTGAAATGTGTGCAAAAAGTGGTGAGAGAAATATAGAAACAAGAGCCTTTGCTGTGATTGTCTACACAATATATATATCAAAGTCAAACTGTAATCAGATGTGCATCATACATAAATGAGAAAGAAGCATATATGTGGGTAAGAGGGTTTTGTCCGTGTGGGGGAATCAAAAAAGAAAGAAAATGCTCGTGTCCTAGAAGACGTAACGTCCTTCCTCTCAAAATAGCACTGGACCTTCCAATAGTACTCAACAGTGGGGTCTGAAGTCACCAGAAGAGAAACTAGTGAAGGATGAAACAATTGGTTATAATGAGGGGTAGAGGGGGCAATATCCCGAAAGAGCTGGCGATACTTCCCAATAGCCACACAAAATCCAATCAAGGTGTGATTCCAGCCCACAACCGCCACCTGGGTAGATGTCCTAAAGTTGGTCACTAGGTACCTCATTCCAAGTGCGGCATTTAGATTTTCGGCCTAAGAAATGGGTCACGGGCTGGATCCCGTCCAAGAGGTGGGTGCCTCAAGGGGGGACACACAGAACAACCGGACCTCGGCTTTCGACCCTTCACGGGTATCTCCCTGCCTTATGGTGATTGGAACACTGGACTTGGAGGATTTGAAGCTCCCTATTTGTCAACTTCTATGTTTGAGGATGTGAGAACCAGATAACGGGGGGTTATTTGGATGCCTACCCCCGAGATCCTACCTAGACTAAAATTTTCTTTTGGCACCTCCTGTGGAGGACAACTTAGTGAGTTGTTTAGAAAGATTTTAGATGAAGTTGTTTTGTGAGGCCGGGGGTGAAAACCAACCTCGTTTGATTAAAAGTGGGAGTGGATAGTCCTATCAAGAAAAGATGGGGTGTTTTCAGAATCCCTTTTGAGGAGACCTACTTAGACCACCACGTTTCGATATGAGGCTATGTGAGTGAGAAAGTGGCTTTTGTGTGTGAGTGAAAGTGTACCAAATTTTAGTTATTTAGATGTCACCTTGCAACATGTGGATGTCGCTTGGTCCTTTACAAGAGTTTGATTACCTAATTAGCTAGATGTCATTGGTACAACCTTGCGGAATTTTAAAAGCCCTAGGAAACTAGCATGTGGATATGTGGTCCGTTACTATCCTTTATCTCCCTATGTGTGAGTTAATCTAGAAAAGCATGAAACTATCCTAGATTGAACATGTGGGCATGTGTGGGCCCGTTACAAACCTTTAAACTCTCCTAGTTTTTTGATCTAAGAAAGCAAAAATTTCAAGCACTATCCTACTTTTGTGACATGTGGGCATGTATGGGCCCGTTACAAATTTAAGATGTGTTTGAAAAATGAAACTAAGAGGGGTCCAAAAAGGCCTTTGTCCTCTCCTAAAGGTTTTGAAATTTTTGTTAAGGGAGATGAGATCGTTTTTGCAATCCTTTTCTGGTTCTCAAGATCGCTTGATGGCGCAAGAGAAGAGCATACTCAAGATTGTTACTTTCAATTTCTAGTCCCAAATGTGAGTTTAGATGTGATTAAAATTGATTTTCAACTTAGATTTATAAACCAAAGCAAGCCATTCACGTGGCAAAAAGAAAATAAGAGAAATTGATTTGTTATCCACCTAAGTGCCTATGTTTGTTTGATTATCCCCTTTATAAGTTGAGGGGTCTAAGTGGTGCAGTATTTAGAGCATGCATATCATCATTCTTAAGAAGGAAAATGATTTTCCCCACATCCAAGACCT
>ML786552.1:317586-340828 GCA_009831015.1 Picea engelmannii | reverse complement strand
GAATTTCATGGGATGCATTTTCACTTTCAGGTGTCTTCTCTGTTACGAAATTTTTCAATACTTCCATGATCTCCCCTTTTAAACCATCCATCTTAGTATTCAACATAGCTTCCATTGAATCCATCTTCTTTTGTAGTTCATTTATGTCCCTACGCACCTTCATCAAGAGTCCAAGTAGGATTTTCTAGAGGCTTATTTGGTGTAGAAGTTCCCTTTTTTGGTGGCATGTTGGCCAAGTATCACTTTTGAACTTTGATTTTGAGGTGGTTCTGCTAGACAATATTTCATCTATTATATCTCCCAAATTTCGGCCCTTCTGGGTATGAAACTTTATTTTATGTAGTTCTCTGATATTTATTCTTTGTAATTCCACAGGTCTGATAAAAATTGGATGTGCCAAGTGGAATTTACGGTAACTTCCCCACAACTTGCCGATGTTTTTCCTTTCCAAGAGATCGCACTTGTATAGCATGCCCCGCATAAAATAATTGATATAAAATTCTAAAACTTGCACTAGAAATACTACAGATTGTCCACGATCCAATGAAACCAGTCCCACTCAATTTCGATACTCTAGGAAGAAGTTATGATTGTTTTACCTAGAACACCTTCTTGAGACTAGTCAATAGAACTAGTCAGATACCCTATCTTATGCAGGGTGTATCTACAAATTTAAGATGACCCGGAAGCTAAAACTTTTACCACATATACCTTAATATTTTTTGTAAATATCCTCCAGATTTCAGGGTCTGAAATGTTACAGAAACGTTTTTATAGTGAAAACTTCGCAATGACTCAGTTCAGGATGATTCTAGAACCCTATCTTGTACAGGTTGTATCTCCAAAAGTATAATGTCTCAGGAGATGAATTTTGATCCCAACGTACCCTGATCCGTCTACTAAATATCCTCCAAGAAATTCCTTCTGAAAATTTGTAGAAAAATAGTTATAGCAAAAATCCCAAGGTATCTCAGATGTAGCAGCAAAACCCCAAGACCTTGAGCTCCGATACCATATGTTAAGAAAAAAATATCAATATAGCATAGAAAAACCTTAGAAAAAGTACTCAACGCCTTGAAAAAGAGATAATTTGAGATAATGAGCCTCTTCAAGGGGGCAACCTCCTTTTACCCCACTTAAATGTTCAAGTACAAGATGATTCAAAATGAAAATGTCTCCTTGGTATATATAGGAGACTAGGAGGTATAATTACAACTAATGGTCTAAAACCAACATAAATAAAATAACAGTACTAATATAATATTCCCCAATTAAGGGGTAATGAGCCAATATTAGGGCTTAACAGAAAGCACATATTCAATAATATAATGGCAAGAAAAATAATTCATCTACCATAACCATTCATCACATAATAACACAATGATTCATCTTTATCATTAAAGCAAAGAACATCAAAACATTGCACCAGATAACTTGACAACAAAATTAATTTCTCTTACTCATTACTACATCATTCATGAAACAGGATAGGATGTAGTTCTTCTCCAAGTCCAATCACATGCATTTGATGAAAATAAGTTGTCTTTGGTCCAAAAGGACTTCTCAATTCATAGAAGCTTCAAAATAATTCTTAACAACCAAAAAGAAAGAGTTCTTACAATAACCATTGACCCTTAACTAATTGGTCGATGTCTTTATTTATAATGTAAAGCTTAACTGAAATTAATGACTAAGTGCAGTTTAAGCAAAACACAATTCGCCATGTGGCGTTAACTTCTAACAGTTTCTGTAACAATCAACCTGAGATATCTCTTGAAAAGGGTGATTCTCTCGTACTCAGACCAACTAATAAATAGTTCTTCATAAGTTTGGGCCCATGGAAGCTTGTGTTGTTCCATTGGAGCCACGTGTTTTCCTCTGATGTTCATCGCATGCACCTGGTACTTTACTAGACTGGAGTTCAACTATTGTAGCATGGTTCGGGCTTTGATTGGGTGTTCTGCAAATCATTGCACTTGCCCTAGTATCGCATCAACCATATTTGTGATCTCTTCATTCCATAGTGAATCTTGTTTGGCATGTGACTCGACTACGTCACTCAGGTCGACGAAGTTGTCGGGGGTGTTGAACTCAGGGAGTCTGATATCCTTCATCACTTTATTAATTTTATTCCAGTTCTTCTTGCATCTGATCCACTGATTTTGGATTTCTTGGTGTGGATCTCGAGACATCTTAGCTCAATACTCAGTTGATTGCTTCATGCAATTAAAACTACTTTTGCCTACCATCGAAATGCCATTTTATTTTTTGTCTTGGCCTTTCTAGACTGCCTCAATGTACTCGATTATTTCTACCGCTTGTTGTGCCCTTTCATACCATCACTCCATATCCTTGCATGTCGCGAGTGCCATGAGATTGTCCTCCTAGAACTCATATATTTTCGTAGTTAAAAGGTGTCTTTATTTATTGAACTCATTGTAAACTTCTTCGAACTCACCTTTTAGGTACACAACGGTCTGCGCGGTGCCTTTATAGTATTCGGCCAGATGACACAAGTGTTTGAGATCCTTTAGGGCAGAGGGTAGTTCCTTTTCCTCTCTTTTGGATCTTTCCAAGGTGGCATCCGAGAGTCCCTTTCCCATGCTCATAAGTTCAAATGTCTGGGCATTTGTTGTGTTTATCAAGTTCTCCTCTATAGTAACCAAGATGGAGTGATCCAATGTGATCCTTATTTTCTTTGCAATCCTTTGAACGATGGCCTTTCTCTTTTGATCGTAGGAGATCGCATAGATATCTGCTACATCTATTGACTCTTGCATCTACTGATCACCCCATGTGAGCATGTTTCCTAGGCTATCGGTGGTGTATACTTCTTCAAGATTGGGCTCTTGAACTTCCTTGTTGTTCCTCGTAGGCCCGGCCTCTACCTGTCTCTCATTAGGGATCTGAGTATTGAGTGGAATACAGACGTCGGGAACAAACTTGTTAATTAATTTCTCGTTGGTCATAGAACCATTGATTTCCTTTTGCGGTGATTATTTCTTTGGCTCATTCAGTTCAGGCTTGTCCTTCAGATCTGGTCCAGTTTTTGTCGTATCGGGTCCCTTTGTTTCGAGGCCACTTTCAAATTTTGTTTCCTTTTGCGGGACCTCCTTTGTTTGAATTTCAGGCTCAGGGGAACAAGTCTTCTCAGGACCTTTTTCCTCTTGGACACGCACAGGGGTGTCATGAAATGACTACAGACTCTCATCGTCACTATATATAGTTAGAATCTTTCTCAAAGTGTTAGGCATGTGTGTTTCTACTAACACTTGACCTGTCTCTGGTTGAGTCATCCCGCCTGTCGGTGGTCTTACCGGTGATGAGGTGGATTATGTTCCATCAAACCCATTGATGTTACCCAGGTTCATTAAATCAGAGTCATTTAGCCCCACAAGACTCTCCTCTAGGATATTGGTTGGAATCCTTAGCAACCTGATGGGGTCTGGGATATCTCGCATCTGACACATTATTTGTAGGGAATGTTGGTACATAATTTCCCCTCTCTTTTGTGCATCCTAAACCTCAAGAGAGTTCATGTCCTGTGTAGTGGTTATCTGGGAAACCTCCACTATTTCGATGGCTCCTTGAGGGGCTTCTGCCACTTCAGTTGGTCTTGATGTTATCCTTTCTCCTCTGGCCTTGAGGACCTCTTGAGATGTCTATTCCAGGATTGTTTCTTTCTCATCCAAGCTCATAACCTTGAAACTGGTTTCCTTAGGGTCAGCCATTCTCACCATTACTTCACTCCATTCTTGATCATTCTCGGTGAAGATATTGTCTTCAAAATTGTCATGAGCATATGGCCAGCAGAAAGATACTTGGGACGCATGCTTCAGGACTAAACATTTTGGGTGGTTCTTGCGAAAGAAACCTATCAGGAATTGAAATTCCAATTGGCTTAACCCTTATTGCTTTTCCTGAGAAGTGTCTTTTACTATGTAGAAACCAACATGGAACCGATAAGGTATGAAGGCCCACTTCTTATCTTTTACCAGAGTAGCATTATAACCCTACAGGATGGTCTAGTAACAAATTTCCCTGGCTACGAATCGATCAGGAACATACACAGGTAACAGATGTGGTGCTCCGATGGCTCCCAACACCTTGATATAGGTGTCATGTTCATCCAAATACTAGTTGCTGAATTTGGATATAATCCTTTTATACGCATCTGACAATCTTGGGAACTCTTTCTGGAATAGTAAAGAATGAATACATGTGATAAATTGATCACAAATGAGAGAGTGGAATTTCTTGTACATGTTCTCCCACAAAATGTCAAAATATACATGCACTGGGACCTCTGAGGTATGCCAGTTTAGGTTCATTCCTGTGAAGGTATTTATTGCATAGATGACATCCAATAGATAAGACACCATGTAAAAGGATGGGGTTTCTCCCTCTTTCGGTGTCTCAGCCTGTTGTATGCAAGTGCTCAGTTGTTTGGAGATGATGGCACCCCAGTTGAAGCTTGTTCCTAAAATGGAAACTGTATAATCTAGAGGCATCCAAGCCTCTGAAAACTGGGAGAAATCTTTCTCCCCATGTAATCTGAAGAGAAGAGCCATTAGGTATATGTACGGTTCCCTTATGTTGGCCATCAGATACCAGTGGAAGTTCGGTTTGTGAATTTTTGTCTTCCCTCCACCATGATGCCATAACTTTGTTGGTGTTGTGTGCTACATAGAAACTTACAATAAAATCAGTTCTCAGCCTATCTTCTAGCTCCCTGAGCTTGTAGTAACTTTGAACCTCTGATGGCAAGAAAACCCCAACGCACTCGTCATTGTCGTCATTAATCAAACATTTTTGTGTATCAGTATGGTCAATGAGAAATTTTAGGAGCTCAATGCAAGGAAATACTAGAGTCCATCTTGCCACCATGTGCAGATACTCCCTACAGACATTCAAGAGGACTTCATTGTCGATTTTCCTCGTATCAGATTCATTGTGTGGGGTATATTTGGGGAACTCCTCCTTCTTGATTTTCTTGAAAAGTTATTCCTAGTGTGGGAATACCGTCTTGGTCCCAATGTTTGCCTCTATGTCTCCAAATGCTATGGGTTGAACGAAATCCTTTTTGGTGACTGTTTTGATGACGCACACTGGCTTAGGAGCAAATTCCATTATTTGGTGACCACTGGGGAGGAACCCTCTCCTACCTCTAGTTCTGGTTGCTTTGGTTCTCTTGGGGATTCCCTCATGGTGGGTTTCTTCAGTGGCATAGTTCCTTCAGTCAAAAAATGATCCTTTAGGCATGTGTACAAAGTAACGTTGGATGAAAAGGTATGAAATGAAGCGTAAAACATACATGACCTGACAAATGCCTGTACGCTTTCTAAAATTGTTTTTTAATACTCACTAGGCTTTGGAAGATTTCCCTGGATCGCTCGTCTTTCTTCTCTGGGTGGTTTGACCGTCTTTGCGCGTAGAATAATCTCATACACAATGAATCAAAATAATATAACGGGATAAATTTATACCAGACGTATCAAATAGTTAATATGAGTAATGGATTCAAAATCAAACAACCTACTATCGAATCTCTGCAAATAAATTCTACATTTTTTTACAGCGGAGGCGCGGAGGGAGATGCGTTGTATCGATGGGATCAAACAATCCTTTTGATTTACACACGAATTAACAACTAATGTGTGATCCTAGAATTAATTAACCTCTTGAATGCGTCATATCTAGCATGTCTTAGAGCTAAAAAGTCCCATCACACAACATTTCTCAGTGGACAGGTGGGGAATCGGCTACTATCCTTGTGTATATTTCCATTGATATGCCGATGAAAAACACTTCTGATGACGAAGGTATTGGAGATCGGTGATCGAGGATAGTTCAAGTGCATAATTTCTTGGCATGTTATCATTCTGTAAAATCCCGACGCCGACAAAATTTCGGAGGTTGGCAATCGGCGATATTATTCCTTTACTTTCACGATGCTTATTCTTTTTCGTTCCTTCCTGATACCGATGGAGATCGGTCTTCGGCGATATTATTGCTAAAGCTCATTCATAGAAATGAAATAATTTCTTCCGTTGACACCGATGAAGATCGACGCTCGGCTATTTTGACTTTCACAAATAGTTCATATCATATTTAAGTCTTCTCGATGTCGAATCCCTTAAGCGCATCCGAAGAATCTTTGACTGTTGATTCTTTAATTAAATGTTAGTCCCTTTTAGGGTTATGATGATTTTCACATGCTCAAGCAAACTTTAAAGACTCAACATGATAACACAAAATGGTAAACAAAGGAAGTAGTTTTCATACTGAAGTGGAAACAGACAATGCAAAGGATCAAGTAGTACCCAAAAAGTAAAAAATGGACATAGAATTTTTAGGGTGTGTTGAGTGCTCAACACCCTGTAAACCTTGAAGTTGTCGAATAGTGCGTGGGGGAGGAAACTGAAGTATTGCCTCAACCTTTAATAGATCTACCATGATCTCAGTCTCAGATACTAAAAATATCAAAAGACGTCTAGACCTAATGCAAAAGATGCACTTATGAGGGTTAAACCAGATTCTATAATAATGACATCTTTCAAAAACTAGCCGAAGGTGCTTAGAGTGAGCAGCAAGATCGTTAAGATAAGCTTCAACCATATGCTTAAGATCATGGAATGCGAAGGTCATGGCACATTCGAAGGTTTCTCCGTTATTTTTAAGGCCAAAAGGCATCTTTCGGTATGATAAAGTACCCCAAGGACAAATAAATGTTGTCTTGTGTTGATACTCAGGTTTAATTTGAATTTGGTTATAACATGAAAATCCATCCATGAAAGAAAACACTTTGCTTCCCGCACACTCGTCGAGAATCTAATCGATGAAAGGTATCGGGAAGTTGTCTTTAGGACATTCCTTGTTCAGGTCACGAGCATTCATGCATACACAGATGGTTCCTTTCTTATTATTCACAGGAATGGGACTAGATAGCCATTCAATCAAAGGAATCAGGTAGATGAAGCCAACATTAAGTATTTTCTCTACCTCTTCCTTAATAGAAGGGGCCTTCCAGGGATCAACACCTCTAAGACATTGTTGAATAGTCTTAGAATCTGGATAATTTCTAATCTCATGTTCGAAAATACGAGGGTCAATTCCTGTCATCTCTTCATATGACCAAGCAAATACATCTCGAAATTCCTTGAAGAGTTTGGTGTAGATCAAGATTTCTTCTTGCGAACAATCTACACTAATATGTACATTTCAATCTTACCAGGGGTATGAAAGATATCAATCATGATGGTAGGAGAGATACTCTCCATATTTCCTTCGTCATAATTTTCGTGTGTATCAAGTGGAACTACAACGTGACCGACTATCTCACTCAAAGTAGATTGAAAGTCATCTTGTTCAATTCTAGCAAGCTCTAGGAGAAAAAAGAGCGATGATGCATATCATCCCAAGGTTTGTCAGAACCATTCATGGCTTCGATGATGGCTTCATCTAAGGGAAAATTCTCATCACGACATTCATGAAAATGAGACAAAGAAGTGGCCCACACAGGCTTAAGAACATGATCCTCCTCATCGGTCGGCAAGGTAATAGGCTGGGGATCGGTGGAAGAGTCAAGAACAACTTGATATGCAATCTCTGTTGCCAATAGTGGCATGGAAATTCCAGCATGTGACTGACCTTCACAAGATGAAGTCGAGGAATGTAGGGTCCAAGCATCGATAAAATAGGAAGTGCGGAAAGGAACATACCTCTCTGAAGAAATGGGCCTACTAGACATGGCATAAACATGGTGAATTAGTGCCATGAAGTCAAAGGTACCCATAAGGGATAAATACATTCTGACACCAATATTCTCAGTTGTTGGCTGAGAATTGTTGACAACGAGGATCGATAGTCCAACAGATGCATTGGGGCTAGCACAAAGGATAACTGGTCGACCGTCATGATATTCCCATTGTGAGGAAAACAAAGAGTGCGAAATACAAATGATATGATGGAATTCATAGCATAAGTCCAATTGCATCCTAGTAACAAGTTATAGTCGAGGGGTGCATCAACCACCTCGACATCCACCTCTACCATATTCCCACCTAACTCGAACGGAAAGGCTGGAAGAATACCATGAGGATGGAAGGAATGACCATGAAAGGTGGTCAACATGGTCGGTGATTGAGAAAGAATTGGAGAGCGAAGAGATTTCCAATAGATTAGGGACATAACACATGTAGTAGCGCCTTCATCAAAAACTGCACATTTGATGGTATACTTTGAGTACCCCACGTGGATTTGGAATGCCACATGGTAAGGCAAGTGAGGCTTCACATCCATGACATCAAACTTGAAAACTTTCGATCCATATGGGCTAGAGCTCCTAACATAGATAGAAAGACATTCCTTTATGAAGGACATGTTTGGAGTACCTCCAGTGCTGACATTGCACAAGGGGTTTGACCTAGGTCCTCAACAATAGAGTAATTTTGGGTGGCTCTAGCATTTGGATTGTGGGTAGAGAGCTTGAGTACTCCTTTCAGAATATGAGGCTATGGATCTAGTTTTTCAATTTGCAAGTGTATCTCCGGAGGAGGAGGAGGATATTCTAGACCAAGTATAGTTTGTGAGGAACTGTAATCGTGAGACTAGGTGGCTACATTAACTTGAGAATTCACCATATTGATACATAAATGGTCACCGTCTTGTGTCGGTGGGTTTTGAATTCCATCAGGCACATTTTCGACATTTGAGGAGATTGAGGCCATGTGTTGGTTATGTGTGAAAGGATTCGTTAGCATGGTGGGCGGTAGAGATAAGAGTCTCGCAGCTTCCGCAAGTTTGGGGCATAAATGAGTAAGATGATCATCTATACAAAGATTACAGGGAAATTTCACCTTATGCCTTTCTCTCTTTCCCTCTGCAACATTATTATCTGTCTTCTCATTATTACCATTTTCCTTGGGTTTATTATTATTCTTCCCACCCTTACGATTATTATTATGTCCTTTCTTCTTATTCCCGCCTAGTTGTTGGTTACCATTTGGGTCGGTTGACGATTGCACAAAATGTACATCTTTCAACTGGGTGGGATTGGAAGATACAGACAAAGATGGCCCTCCTGCAAATTGGTTTAGAGACAACTCTTTCAAATGTATTGTCACTATGTCTGCGTATTTTACATTGGTGAAGCCTACAATGCAATCGGAATGAAGTCTGATCTTTTTTCTAGGGTCATAGGTTGACCTCAGTGCATTCGGAAGAATGTGGTATAACATCCCAGATTGAGCGTATATAAGATCTAACTGCTGGGATTTTAATATTTCTTCTTCCTCAGATGTAACCTCGAATGTAGAAACATCCTTCGAGATATGAGGATGCAAAGACTTAAGGAACCATTATAAAAGAAATTCTAGGGGTATGGAGGTCTTAATAAACCTCTTTTGTCTACACCACTCCTGGATGTGATCTGAGATATGAGTGGTTGTGTCCTGGCGTAAAGTTGATAGAAGTTCTAGGACAACATCGTAATGAACCGACAATTGGAAGTGGTTAAGGAAGACTATTACCATCTGACTAAAGGTGCCATATGCCCCCCTAGGTAGCTCGATATACCATTTTGTAGCAACCTGAATGAGGGTGCATTGAAATAATCTTAGCTAAATGGAATCGTCATTAAGGGAATTCGAAGAGCACCATAGGTGAAAGGTGGTGACATGATCACCAGGATCCTTGCCATTCTTACCTTCAAATTTCAAAATGTCCGAAGGAAGCTTGGTGGGGATGGAGGGCCATGCAGGATCATGACACACAGGGTTTTTCATCAACTTAGACAAGTCTGGCAGATTAAGTGTGGCCAGAAAAGGGAGTCGGGGTTGCGACATCTAGCCCCAAGCTCCCTGGAAAGATTGTGTTTGGGGAACTGCAGCCCATCCAGAGTTCTGGTAAGAACCATGGCCCTATCCTAGATTGCAAGACCCTCCTCCAGGATAATTCATAAAAGGTTTTTTGGGCACCATTCTAGTAGGAATGTTCTGATGGGGGTTATAAAAATTTCGCCTAGCCAGAGTGGCTCCGGGTTGGGGGTTTCCCAAGGTGTGAAACTTACCTTCTTTGGGTGTGAATCTGAAGGATAGAGGTGGATTCGTCATGCCAATTGTGTTGGTCATAATCAACATTGAGGAGGTGAGGGTATAAGATGGAACTTGAGCATAAGCTTGTCTGTGAGGTTGGTTTCTCGACCTAGAAGCAAGAGGATTAGACCCAGGGTTAAAAGATGGAATGCCTCCCATAGTAGGAGTCATTTGAGGGATATGAGAGCCACCAAATGAGAATGTAGTATAAGGAGGAGATGTGCCCCCAAGTCCAATGCTAGTATTAGGACCAGCAACTGGGATGGAGTTTGAAAACTGTGAAGTAAAATTCGACATACCATAGGAAAAAGGACTAGATTCCATATGGATGTACTGAAAATTATAGCCCGGTGAGTGACCAAGAGACCCAAATGGGTTCATGGAAATAGATTGAGCATTCACTATAGGACGGGAAGCAGTGATGATAGGTGCCTCCAACACTACAACCATTGTGGTTGCAGGAGTCTAAGGGGTGCCATTAACTATAGCAGGTGTGGGAGTCGAAGGGCTCCCATTATTCTGATGACTCAGCTCAATACTCATCCTTTTAGAATCACAAGTCTAAACAATGGAGGTGTGTGTACCGCGTCTAATAACTCTACACCTTTTAGAAGGAAAAGACTCGAAATCTGATGGTAACTGTAACAAGCGGTGAGACCGGCAGGGAAGTTGGTCTGACTCCATGATGACTTAAGACTCAATATGCAAAAGTAAATCCTAAGTCCAGCTAGTAATCAAAGAGCACACCAAAAATAATCAAATGGCCAATATGCACACAAATGGGATAAAGTGGCTGAAAGGGGCCTCCCTCCCTAAAGAAGGTATGCCTCTCCCAAGAGGGGCTTGAGACTCCCTACTAAATATTGGAGGTAGCATAATTTGTTATAAGGGCCCTTGTGGGATTAACAACCAGTTAGTCAGATTCCCCCCAAAGACGTAATCCTCCATAAAGGATGTGTGTTGCATGACCTCGCGATTAACTCCGGTGTAAGAGGAGCCTCTTGATATTACCTATTATACAATGGATTTATCCACTCCCTTAGTCAGACACATATGTTTATTTAACAGCCTTGGAGAAGTTTACTGGCAAAATCCTATTCGAAGGAACTAAATCCTAAGCTATTTTGTGCACCTTAGAAAATAAAATCATTACTAACCAATTTTAACTTATAGAGTTAATTTTAATGGTCATGCTTACTCAAAAGGTATGGTGGTGAAACTAGTGATGTTATGACTTAGCAAGTAAATTAAATATGAATACAATGCAAAGTCCTAACTGTAACAAGCGGTGAGACTGTCGGGGAAGCTGGTCTGACTCCATGATGACTTAAGACTCAATATACAAAAATAAATCCTAAGTCCAACTAGTAATCAAAGAGCACACCAAAAATAATCAAATGGCCAATATGCACACAAACGGGATAAAGTGGCTGAAAGGGTCCTCCCTCCCTAAAGAAGGTATGCCTCTCCCAAGAGGGGCTTGAGACTCCCTAATAAATATTGGAGGTAACATAATCTGTTATAAGGGCCCTTGTGGGCTTAGCAACTAGTTAGTCAGATTCCCCCCAAAGAGGTAATCCTCTATAAATGATGTGTGTTGCATGACCTTGTGATTAAATCCAGTGTAAGAGGAGCCTCCTGATATTACCTATTATACAATGGATTTATCCACTCCCTTAGTCAGACACATATGTTTATTTAATAGCCTTGGAGAAGTTTACCGACAAAATCCTATTTGAAGGAACTAAATCCTAAGCTATTTTGTGCACCCTAGAAAATAAAATCATTACTAACCAATTTTAAATTATAGAGTTAATTTTAATGGTCATTCTTACTCAAAAGGTATGGTGGTGAAACTAGTGATGTTATGACTCAGCAAGTAAATTAAATATGAATACAATGCAAAGTCCTAACTTCAATTTTCAATGAATGATATGCTTCTTAAAACAATGCAATTTTCAATTTCAACTATGCAATTCTAAATAAAAATGCAATCTTTCTTTACATGCACTTAAGCTAAATGAAAAATACTCAAAAGATAAAAATTCCAATCAATGTAAAATGCCTAATATTTTTGTATTTTCAATATAAGAAAAATGAAAATGCATGGAGTGAACAACAACTTGATATATAAAGACTCTATTGTGTATGGAAAGAGAAAACTCAAGTAGGATACCAAGGAGCAAAACACCTAGCCCAATGTACAAGTATAATCAAAATGAAAATATGATGAGAAAGGCTCCACCCAAAAATTCAACCAAAGACATGTTTCTTGTCATCCCACAGACACTTAACAGTCACTACAGAGACCCAAGAAGGCACAACAATCATCAAAACCTACCCAACAACCACCAAACCTAGAAAAAAAGAAAAAAAGATAGATGTACATGATTGTTCAAGGGAACATCACATATGTACGTAGCTTGAAGAAGGACATCATGCATATATACACAACTGTCAAGAAAAAACAAATGTATATGTTTAAAAAAAACAGCTAGGCAAAGGAGAAGGTTGAAAGACTCAGACCCAGAGTGAACAGAGGTTGTCAAGAAATGATACTACAAGAAATGTAATATGAATGAGAGAAATCTAAGGAGAAAAACACTCCAAACCCCAAGAAAGAACTTTCAATCCGCAGTATGGTCGCCAATTCTGTTATTAGGAAAATCTCTATATGGCTAGGGGAAAACCACAACAGACGGAAATGATTGCAGAAATCAACTCTATTCTCAAGTATGCCATATAAACAAATATGCTAGCAAGACAAGATAAAATGCCTACCTCATCCAGACGTTCGATGAAGTCCATCATTGAGCACTCAACCCAAAGAAATACACCTACAACTAGTCCTCAAAAACCAAGCAACTCAAGAATATGGTGATAATATATGATGTTAGCACATTCAATAGCATAATCCATTAACATACATAACAAATACTCCCATGGATTAATAATTTGAATATTTTCAAGATATCAATTGGACAAGAAAAGAGTATTTCTATTAAGATATGATCAACAGAAGTGAAAAAGTTACAGACTTTCGTGTTGACATGGTTCGGAACCAAGAAACTAAGTTCCTTCCCGCTGGGCCTCCACCACCTCAATCCTCCACCAAAGGCAATCTCATGTAAGAGAAACAATGGAGTTCTCACTCAATAAGGGAAGAGCTTGGGGGCTGAACACCGTGTTTAGACTTAAAGGACAAAGGGATGTAGACTCAATGTGAAATGAATAATTCCTCCAGAGTAACTTTGCTCTCAAAGTTGAATTCTTTCTCCTCTTTTCCATTGCTTGAAATTGGCCCATTTATAGCCTTCAAATGGAACTGAAGGGCCTATTTGGAACGTTTCCAGTATATGGAAGGCCAAGGATCATTGATATCCTGTCTTGACATGGAAACTTAACACCATTTTTCATTTTTGGGCACATTTCCCGATGTATGCATGTTGTAGTGGTGAAACCTGCATATACACATGTTGTATAGTAGGCAAGGTGCATATATGTGGAAAAATGTATTTTAATCTCTAGGATTTGCAAAAAGGGATGGAAAGTCTGCATAGGGAAATGGAAAGAGGCCTTCTGTGCAAAATTGCATAGGGTGGGGAAAATCTTTCTATAACAAGGGCATGGAAGAGGAGGATTTGGAAGAGGTCGAGGACTAGTAACATGTCATAATTGTTAGAAAACTGGAAAAAATGCAAGGGATTGTCCATTACGACCTGCAATATGTATGTATTGTCACATAGCAGATCACAATATAAAAGATTGTTCAATACTATTGGAAAAGATACAAGAAAAGAGGAACCAGAATAATCAGAATGTTCAATGGATTGTTGCAAAAGCTAGAGATGATGGAAAGAATATCAACATAGTTACTCGCAGAGTTACCAGAATAGGAGCAGATGCAACAAGTTAGAATCAAAGACCAGTAACAGGGGATCAATAAGAATACAACACCCCAACAAAATTTTGATGTGCAGAAAGAAAAGGAGACATTCAAGCAAGCCAGACAAGAGATCTTGAAGGAGAATATTTCTTCCACTTTAGGAACAACGCCAATAGATAATGTGCCAATATATGACATGCCTCTTCAATTTGATCATACCAGCAGAGATCAATCTTAAGAAAAGGTCGGCAATTTAAGAAACTTTTTTGTATCTTGTGTGAAGTTATTGAATGATAAGTCATCTCTGCAAGTGTTATAAGGTCTGTTAGAAAAATGGAATTATGGGTAAGAATGGATAAAGACATTAAATCATGTCCATAGGAAGAGCAGAACAAGTAGGCAGTTCAGGTTAAGTGAAAACATTGAAGATTTCAATATGGGTGACATAATATTAGATTTGGGGTTTGAAGTAAATGTTTTGCCTAAGAATACATGGGAAGCTATGGGAGAACCTAAATTGGGGTATTCACCTATTTAGTTGAAACTGGAAAATTAGTATAGAGTGGTACCAATTGGTAGATTGAAGGGAATACCAGTAGATGTATATGCTGTGAGCACCATAGAAAACTTTGAAGTGATTGACATAGTGGACAATACTACACCTTATCCAACATTATTAGAACTGGATTGGGATTTTGATAATTAGGATATTATTAATTTGAAGACCAGGAAGATGATTTTTGATTAAGGAGAATATAGAGTTATAACACCTTTGGATCCTTCAGAATGGAAAATATGTTGAACCTGTGACATAAAATTTCATTACAGAAGCCATAAAGAGTTGTATAGAACTATTACACGAGAAGAATATTACATTAATCCAACTGTAGATGGAATGTTGAGTTGGAGAAGCATTAGTTCTTGTGCTCCATACTTTTACATAGGCCTAGGAAAATGGAAGAAGTGACTGCATGAACTATCGTCTAGAAGATGCACAATAGTGACACAGGCACTGAGATGGGTTGGTACAGAGGTAAGAGAACCTCCTACTTTTTATGGTCAAAATGATTTAGAATAATTTTTAAACATGTTTGAGATAGAAGTTTTGGAAAATCAGAGATTATCAGTTTTATATATTGCATTGAAAGCAACACCTGCAAGTTGGTGGGGGACTTATAAGGAGAATATCGATGATTAGTATCAATGTAAAAGACTACTGTGCATTAGATTTGGCATAGAGAAGGAGAATAAATATGTGCAGAAATATGATGGAATGGGACAACCCAGAGAACATATAGACAGATGTATAACCCAATGGATATTGGTACAACCAAAGGAATGGCCACATCACTTAATTTATACATTGGACTGCATACCAAGGAACTGGGACACAGAATTGGAACTGTGCAAATCAACTGTAAATCAGGAAGGATTGTAGTAGAAATTTGTAGTTTCATTTGTATTTGAACATGAGAATCCAACGATGTATATAGCACCGAAGTTGATAAAAGAGAGGATTTTTGAAGAACTTGAAGTTGAAATTGTGACAACTTATTAGAATCAGAATCAACAAACAGTTAGACAATTGTTACACTGTTATCACATCGCAGAAGATGATCAAACAGTAGAGTAAAACCCATGTGATATTCAAATACCAGAAGTTGAAGGGGAAAGAGAAGTAGAAGGACCACCATTATAGTCAGAATATTTTACAACATCACTCAGGCTAATGAAATTCAACATTGAAACAGAAGAGAAGCCAAAGATTGCAAGTATTGGTGACTATTGGGATAATCAGATAGTGGAAATGATAACAAAATTACTGCGCAAGTATAATGACGTATTTCCAACAAAATTTTCAGAGATGAAAGGGGTAGCAAGAGAACTTGGAGAGATGAATATTCCTTTAAGACCAGATGCAATACTTATCAGACAAATACCTTACAGATTGAATCCAATATATAAGCATAAAGTGAAGGCAGAATTTGACAAGATGTTAGAGGATGGTATAATAGAGCTTGTTGAAGAATATGAATGGATCAACCCTATGGTAGTTCAAGAGAAGAAGCAAGGGGAATACATATATGTGTAGACTTGAGAAATTTGAATGAGGCATGTATGCATGATCCCTTCCCTACTCCATTTACAGATGAGGTTTTGGAGAATGTGGGAGGACAAGAAGCATATTCATTTACTGATGGGTTTTCAGGGTATCATCAAATCAAAATAGCACTAGAGGATCGGCATAAGACTAAATTTGCAATAGAATGGGGGTCATATTAGTACACAGTGATACCTTTTGTATTGAAGAATTCCCCTGTTATTTTTTCAAGGGTAGTAGTAGATGCATTTAAGGATTTTATTCATAAGTTTTTGGAGGTTTACTTGGATGATTGGACAATGTTTAGTTTACTAAAATATCATGTTTAAGTGTTAATATTGATGTTAGAAAAGTATAGACAATGCCAGATTTCCTTGAACATTAAGAAATGCATTTTCAATGCACCATTTGGGATTTTTCTAGGGCATGTGGTGTGTAAATAAGGTATGTTGGTTGATCCTGCCAAGATTAATGTTATTGTTAATTTACCACCACCTAAGTTAGTGCACCAATTAAGAGCTACACTTGGTCATATAGACTATTACAAGATTTTATAAAGAGATATGCACAGATTATTGCGCCTATGGAGAAATTGTTAAAGAAGGACATCAAGTTTCAATGGAATGATGAGTGCCAACAGAGTTTGGAAATATTGAAGGAGAACATGGTACTTGCTCCAATTTTGGTGTTTCCAGATTGATCAAGAGATTTTCATGTGCATGTGGATGCATCTTCAATAGCACTTGGAGTAGTATTAACACAACTAGGAGAAGGTGATATTGATCACCCAATAACATTTGCAAGTAGAAAGTTGTTAGATTCAAAAACAAATTACAATACAACAGAAAGGGAAGGTTTGGATATGGTATATGCATTGTAGAAGTTCAAGCATTACTTATTAGGACAACATTTCAAGATGTTTACAGATCATTCTTCCCTTAGATATTTGGTCAACAAGCCATTGTTGTGGGGAAGAATATGTAGATGGTTGTTATTATTTAAGGAGTTTGACTTTGAAGTAGTTGTGAAACCTAGAAGATTGAATCCAGGGCCAAATCATTTGTCCATGATAACTATTGGAGAGGAACCAAGAAGTTTGGAAGACAACTTTTCCAAAGCTCAACTCTTTTCAGCTCAAATTGCTGATGAATATTTCGCTGACATTATTGAATTTTTGAGTAGAGGATTTTCCCCAAAGGAATTTAATACTGTGTAGAAGAAGAATTTGGTAGTTAGAGTTGCATACTATCAACTTATTGTAGGACATTTGTATAAGCTGGGTGAAAATAAAATTCTAAAGAGATATGTTATGGAACATGAATGACCTATCATTTTAGAAGAAGCACATGAAGGAATAGTTGGAGGACATTATGTAGGAAAGGCTACTACATAAAAGATATTACGCATGGGAATTCGGTTGCCAAAACTTCATAAATATGAAAAGGAGTATTGTTATAATTGTGATGTTTGTGAGAAAGTTGTAAAGCCATCCAGGAGGGATGAAATTCCATTAAGACCTCGGGTAACTTTGAAAGTGTTTGACAAGTGGGAAGTAGACTTTGTAGGGACAATTAATCCACCAACTAGAAGATCATGAGAAAGATATATCATTACTATGATAGAATATTTAACTAGATGGGTTGAGGTAGCAACAGTGAAAGATTGCATTCTGAAGATTGCAGTGCACTTCCTATTTGAACAAGTAGTTACAAGATTTGGATTCCCTAGAATTATGGTGAGTGATCAGGGGACTCACTTTATCAATAATACCATCTAGGAAACGACTGAAGAATTTGAGATACATCATCAGAAGAGCACTCCATATCATCCTTAAGCTAATGGAACCATGGAAGAATTTAATAAGATATTGGAGAATGCCTTAACTAATATTTTCAATGTGAACAGGGATGATTGGGATTTGAAGATACCAACAATATTATGGGCTTATAGAAAAACATCCAAGAAATTGACAGGGTAGACACCTTTCATATTGGTGTATGGACAGGAAGCTATAGTCCCTTTAGAGTATTTGATACCTAGTATGCACATTAAATCCATTACAAATATGACAGAAATAGGTTCAGCTCAAGAAAGATTATCTCAACTCATGGAACTTGAAGAAGACATGATTATGGTTGGTTTCCATTAGAAAGTACATAAAGAAAAGGATAAATATTGGCATGACAGACACATCAAGAAGACAAACTTTAAGGAAGGATATTTGGTTCTCTTCTATGACAGTAAATATTTGCAGCACCTAGGGAAGTTCATAAAGCATTGGCTAGGGCCATATGAGATAAAGTATGTCATAGATTGAGGTGCTATGCATTTGAAATACCTATCAAGCAAATAAATTCAAGATTTGGTGAATGGTAGTCGACTAAAACTGTATAGGGATAGTCAACCCAATAACCCTCAGTAGATGTCGTGCAGAGAAGTAGAGTTGTATATATTGTATATAGTAGGAGATAAAAGAAAAAGAGAAGAAAAAAGTGGGAAAATGAAAAAAAGACAAAAGGAAGTAGGTAGATGGATAAGTGGTAGATAGACAGTTGGAGGATATAACATGCAACAGAAGAAAGAAAGTGGTATGAAAGAAATGGAAAAAAATGTTTGACAGAAAATGGTGGATGCAGCACCTAGGGATGGAAAGCGACCAAAAAGAGGAAAAACAATGAACGAAAAAATGGGGCGTGTAAGAGAATTTGTGACAACAACTATAAAAGTAGGAAACTTACACATCAATAAGCATTGTGTCATTGAGTAGATGAGAGCTAAGGAGAAAAAACTAAGTGTGAGCAAGTATTTTCAGAGCATTCATTAATGATTCAAAACAGTATTCTTAGGATTCAGTAGCATGGAATCGTGGAAGGTTGGAGCACCCAGCTGCACTGTAAGAAAGGCTCATAGTGCCATTAGATCACCATAGGAAAAAGTACCAGAAGTTGAAAATCCTAGTCGACAAGAAGGATTCATAGATGTGGACACAATTCCATCACCTGAACCAGTGAGTCCAATAGTTGTCGAAGAGAAAGAACTAGTAACAGACGTAATGGATGTGGATGTGAGCATCGAAGAACAAAACCCCATTGAATAACATAACCGTACACAACATTTGGGTTTGGGAGCGATGCAGTAGAAAAACAGAGAAGATGATGAGATAACTGAGGGAACATGCAGAAGAAGTACATAAGCCTATTGTAGAGACAAAATCAAAAACAAAAGAACAAGTACAAGTTGAGGATATAACAGGTCAACTGGATTCTGACGCGGAGGAAGAAGTGGATGTGCACCAGGAAGTAGGGCCATCCAACGCGACAAAAAAGAGAAAGGGGAAATGGTTGGTGCAAAGGTCACCATGCTAACAGACAAAAATCAGAATAGCACTACCATGCATACCAGAAGGAGTGACAATCCTTCCTAATGTTTTAGGATGCGTGGATAAAATTAAAGTACGTAGACCACAATATTGCAGATAGAGATAAGTTCCAGGAATTTGTGTCACGGGTGTATATGGAGAGAAAAGGAACAAGTTTTTTATGAGTTCCAATATTATAACCAAAGCAATGGATCACAAGGTTTTACAATACTGGCATAATGAACCTATTATAAATCCCACATTTTGGGTGTGGTAAGGATGTTAATAACTGTGTCAAAAAATTATTGGCATTATGAAGGTTTTATTTTGATGGATAGACCAATATCGATTGATGTAGATCTCATTGTAGAAATAACAAGTCTGCCAACTAATCAAGAGAAACCTTAGCAATACTTAGATGAAAAAACTAAAGAGAAGGCTTTGGCAGAAGAAATGAAGAAGAAGTTTAGCACTAATAGTGGATCAAGATGCTTAATAATCAAAAAGATCAACGAACCCATGAAAATATTGGAAACTAATTTAATGGCATGTAAATTATTGAGGAAGTTTCGCAAGGAGGAGGGACCAATAGGTTTCATAGTAGCAGCCACACAGTGCATGAAAGGAAGATTATTAGGTTCAGATCCATATTTATTGACCTGATTTTTAGATGAATGTAAAGATGCAAAAGATCTAGGAACATAATTCCACTATTCATGGTTGATCATACTTATAGCTTTGGTGGGTTAGGGACACCCCAAATATAGTGTATTTTTCCAAAGGATTGGAAAGTGTCTCCCAACACAGTTTTCTACTTCATGACACAGTTCATATGTGAAGACGAGGAAAGATAATTCTAGTATCTTTGTGATGTATTTTAATTAAATACATGAGAAGGTGGTTGAGACATGGAGGATAACACCATAAGTGGTGGAGGAACACAAACACATAGAAAATTTTCAGGTGTCAAGGCACAATGTATGGATTCAGGAAAAAATGGATCCAAAGAAGAACTGGATGCAGATGAGTTACTACATCACAAGAAAGGAATTTCAATGGGACATGAAAGAATGGTTGGAAGAATGGAAGGTACCATTGGTTTCAAAGAAGAAATCAAAAGGAAAGCAACCAGTAAAAGCTGACACATCGTAAAAATAGAAGATTTCGACAGCTAATATGAGGAAGGTTGTTGAGCATGCAAAGGATACAAGAGGGAGTGAGACAATGAGAAAACCTAGATAGAAGACTATTCCAAAGCCAACAACGCAAGAGAAGGATCACACTGAAGTAACCAATGGAGGAGTACAGAAGGTTAATAATGTTCCTGCGTAGGAGGAACTCAAAGGAGGTGATGTATCATACTTGGAGGTATCAACAAGTATAGCACAAATGAATAATCTTCCTATGAAGAGAACAATTTTACATGCACTAGGAAAAAGAAAGAAGATGAAGGCACAGAAGATCATCCCAGAGATGACATTGATAGAAGATGACATAGATTTAGTTGTTGAGAAGGTGCAGGACCATGCAGCAGAGGTGTGGTACGACACTGAGAAGAAACAAGAATAAATCATCTAGAAGTTAACAGAATTTAAGGACACATTGGCACAACTGCAATTGAATGTAGCGCAATAGAAGGAACAAGCGCAACCACAACATATTGTTAAGGAAAATTCAGTTCCAACGAAGGAGACAGTCCATATTATAGTATCGAGGTGTGAAATTTTTTCCATCACTCAAAATATGGTGCAGATGGATGAGGAAATATCATAGAAATAGATAAAAGACATCGACCACTTGGACTTGGCATTGGCCAAGGTCCCCATAAAAGCATTTTATAAACTACAAGTTAGTGTAGCATAGGAGATTCAATTGAGAGCGCATGTGAACATGACAGATTTACAAACAACTAAGGCACTAAGTGACACACTAAAGATAACCCTAAATGAGATGCAGGTTGAGAAGGATTAAGCAAAACAATGCATGGACTAGATAGAGTAGTGTGTAGAAGAAGTATTTAAGTCAATTCCTTCTAGTGAACATGAAGGGGAACATTTATAGAGAGAGGAGAAGATTGGAAGGATATCACAAACCATGAAGAACTATAAGAGCCATATCACAAATATGATGGCAATATTACAACCAAGCACACCACCGGATTTTATATCATAGAGAGAGAAGGAGGTGGTAGGGAACATGGAGAAAATTGCACAGAACATCAAGGAAGTCATGGAGTTATATGATGGAAGTGTGCAATTATGGACAAGTCTACAAGAGGACGAAAAAGTTGAAGGAGTTGGAACAAAAGGAAGATATATTGAGCACAATCGCATAGGACTTGAAGAAGGATAATAAGGCAATGAACATACAGGACAGGTTGAGGTACGCACAAGAGTTAAAGAATTTATAGGAAGAACTGAATAGTGTATGAGTAGATAAGTAGCTGAGACAAGCTCAGTTGGAGCCACTACAGGAAGATGCAGAAAATATGTTGACAGAGATGGATACAACTAAGGAAAATATGGAAAACCTTAGGTTAGAGGCTAAAGAAATGATGAAGGAACATATCATTGCACATAATGTGGAATCTATTGCAGAAAAGAGCACACAGGTGCAACCTAAAATCGAAGGGGTCACGAACAAGTTTCAGGAGCTAGAGAAGTTAGTGTGTGATGCAAACATTTCCTGAGTGGCTCGAGATGAGCCAGATGTGAGTGATGGGGGCCTGTTGGAGCAGGATATTTTTGGGAAATACACAACAATAATGGAAGGAAATTACAAAAATGACCAATAAAGGAGAGTGCACAAGGAAATAAGGAAAAGTAATGCGTCAAAAGGTAGGAAAAGCAGCACGTCGTAAATTAAGGAAAAGAAGCGTGGGGAAAGAGGGAAGTCAAAGACAGAATAAGGACAATGTGATGAGGAATGGTTGGATCAAGGACCATCCATGCACAGGAGGTTGAAATGTGGACAAACCTAATCGACTTAGGGTTAGGGTTTTGGTCATAATGTAATGGGTTTTTACCCACCTTTTGTGGTATAAATAGATGTTGTATGAGGTATCTAGGGTATCTTATTTTATGGTATCATGTTTTGAGTACTTTCTGAGTGATGAAAAAATATTTTTGGTTGAGATTTGTGGAGCTAATATTGAGTCAAATGGGTTGTAACTGAGGGTCAGGTTGCAAGGTGTGGAGCTTGGTACGACCTGGTCATTCTCACACCAACTATTATTTGTAATGTGCATAATGCAGATATTTGATGAAGAATAATAAAGAAGCATAAGATCTTTGTGGACGTAGCCCAGGGGGGTGAACCATGGTAAAACCTGTGTTATTGTGTGGAATGATTTTTTTATGCTTTGAAATTCTTATGATGATGAATGAATGAATGAATGAATTTGTTAAGGTTAATTTACAACACACACTAGATTAGTTCTGATATTTGCTATAGGATGAATGTTAATGGTTAAGAAATGGTAGATTTGGATAATGAAGCATTGGAATAGTAGATCTGATGTATAATGAAAGTAGAAACCATGTCTGACATCCCCAAAGTAGCATCCCTACCATGGGTGAAGACATTTGGGTCTTGTAATCACCCCTAAATCCATCTTAGGTGAGACTGCATTGTCCACTTTGTGTGCAACGTTTCTTTCTTGTCTCCAGAAGGGTCGATGGTGTACAGGGTTTTGTTGGAAACCTAAAGTAGAACCCGAGTCAAGACCAAACATCCAACATGAATAAATTGAGAATTTAAAACAATGAATAACACAAATTGGTGAGTTAGTATCATATACCTTA
>ML786552.1:292874-316279 GCA_009831015.1 Picea engelmannii | reverse complement strand
CATCCTATATTTTGAGGGTCTCTCATGGGAAAAAGGGAGAAAAAGAAAGAGCAAACTTATAATGTCATATTGATTACAGAGCTTGGGAAAGGAAATTGGGAGAAGCTTCATCAAACTATTTGTTTGTAAGTTGTAAGATTTTTTATTTATTAATAGAATATGCACATGATTTTACCCTCTAATTCATTGTATATAGTGATTTTAATATTTATAGAGAGTTAATATTTCATGTCCTTATGTCATATTATTGGATCTAGAAGTGATTGATACATGTTACATTTGATCTCGTGAGAGGTGTTTATTGCTATTCTTTTGTGTGTAGATCTACATTCATGAAAGCGAAGGACATATTCAAGGGAGTGAACGACCAAGGAACATGCATGGACAACCATCAAACCAATTATTAAGTCCTCAACTCTTTGATATCAGAGATTGCTTCATGTATGAATTGGATCTAGGAAATTATTTTTCTTGCATCTATATTTTGTCTTATGTCTAGGAAGAGCCTAAGGGAGGTAACTCCTACATGGTGCATTTATCCTACAACAGACTGGCGATTCCACTGGGGAATTCATTACTGTTATTTAGTTTTCTTGCTTAACTTTTGAATTCATACTCTCAACATCCTTGCATGTTTTACGCCCCAAATTTTGTTTTCATTCTATCCATAAGTATTTTTCGAGTCTATTTGAGAGTGTTCAGTCCCACATGTTGGCGACGGAAGTCACCCCTGAATTGCAACAGGAGTAGAGCCCGATGCCCATCAATTTATGTCACGATTTGTGTATAAAAGGGGTGATCGAATGGAAGTAAACTCAAAACAATATTGTTTCAACTCCGAAACTAAGCCAGGCATGCATGGGCAAGTGAGGTCTTAGATAAAATTTAGACAGTGAGTTGTAGTAAGGGTAAGTAGGGGGAAGACCTGTATCAGAGAGATGCAAAGGTCTGTCGTAAACATCAGGTTTCTAATAGACTGTAGGAGAAGGCATCTAAATTCAAGATCTTTTTACATTCAAATGCAGAAAACCAGAGAATACAATAATGCCACAATAAATCCTTTATCATAACACAATTTCCATAATTCATGTGAATCAGTCGATCGTGAACTCTCTCAGTATGAGATGAAAACTTAGACGGAGTAAGAAAGACTATCTATCATAAAACAAGAAATCTCACATACAGATGCATAACCCGAGAGCTAGAATGTCTATTCAAACTTTACAGTCGAGAGCTTCACTCTACCATTGATCCCCCTTTGAAAAATATCAAAACTAAGTATATATACTCCTAAACATTTTCCCAACAGAGGCCTACTAGACTTTCGGGATGAGGTGTCTCTTCAATCAAATCTGGCCTGCACTCCTCTGTCATACGCCACCTTAATTTTGCATGGCTCGTGCTAGGGGGTAGTTGAGCCCTTAAATGCTGAATTAGCGTGCAAAGGCTTCCCTAGTGAGTCGAGGACATGACATGGATTCCATGGAAATAACCAGTACAGAGGACCATCTCGGGTAGACTTTCAGTCGGTACATCCATACCCTGCAATTAATGCGTGAGGCAAAGTTTCCACCACCCTCTCTCTTCTTCATTCATTCCAAGCAGGTATCGGGATTTAGATCATGTCACACCGACATCTGGAGAACACAGTGCCCCCCTTCTGAAACTCAACTCAGTGCTTTTGGCCGCTTTTGTATAGACCTTTCTACTCCCTCAAGTGACCACGGGCTGTGACCCTATGCCTATCTTCAAAGGTGCTTTCAGCGTTTCAGGGTTCGTGGATAGGAAGGAGTAGGTATTTTCTCTTCAAAGTCATGATGGGTGAAATGTCGGGAGGGACTAACGGTCACCATGGGTCCCCCACTGATCTGATGGTCCTGAACTAATTCAGTAATACTGTGGGCTCGGGTCCAAGATGTCTTCGACGCTTCGCACTTCGGGGATATGAAAGAGCTGCTCCTTGTGATTCGAAATTGCGATGGGTGAAAAGGCGAAGAACCTAATCGCACACCATGTGTTCCTCTAGGATGAACGGCTAAGATCGCTCGTGCTTTGGGACCCATCTTACCAAATGATAAACATGAGCACCCCTCCTCTAGGCCTGCTCCTTTGTGACCAGGCGCCAAAGCCATGGGCCTGATTCTGGGCGTTTTCGATGCTTCAAGATTCTAGGTTTTGAGATGTGAAATGATGAGGAGTGCTTACCCCTCGAACTTCCAAATGTAGACATGGCACAAATGTGCGTCGCGTGTCCTTAAGATGAATGGACGAGGTAGTATTTGTTATTTAAAAGGGGCTTCCTTCATTCCCAGGCTTGCTTGATGTGACTTGGCACTAGGACCATGGGCTCGGCTCCAAAGTTGCCCTCAACATTTCACCGATCGACAATTTTAGCCGCAATGAATGGGAGGTCCCTTGTCTCTCGAAACATCGATCCCTGCAATTCTAACTGGCTGCCACCTATCCCAACTGGATCGAACGACCCAAATATGTCTTGAACTATGGGTGCTACCTTTTGTGATAAATATCGGGCAAATTGGCAACCCCGGAATCCCGGTGACCATTGATCAGCTTTATAGATGGATCTCAGCTGCTAACAACAAAACTTCACCCTCTCGCTTGACTTGTAACCAGAAAAGAATTTCTTTTGTGCTGCGCTTGGGCGCTTCCTGTGCAACTTGTAGACCTAGGTACTTTTGTGCCCAAGACAAAAATTGTTGCTAACATTAGGCTCCATGGGGGATAGAGTCATCCCTGTGATGCTCTAAGAACTCATTATGTAGCTTCAGTACCTTGCTATTGGGCTATGGAGTCATTTACTAAGCCGAAAATATCCAAAAAGAAAATGAACAAAGAACCAAAGGACAATATTTACAAACAAAGGAGCTATTTAAGGCTCAAATAAAACATTTCTTCAGAAAATGCCCATTTACTGGGCTGTTGAAAACCTCTTCACCCTCCAGATCTTGCAACCTGTACGTTTTGTTTGAGAAAACCTCAGAGATTTTGAAGGGGCCGATCCAGAGGGTATCAAACTTGTTGTGTTTTCCCTTATCCTGTCTGGGTGTATCCCACTTAAGTACCAAATCTTCGATCTCGAACTCCTTCTTCCTGACCTTCCTATCAAAAGCCTGTTTGACCTTTTGCTGATGACTATGAGTTGCGTCCCTCACCTATTCCCTGATATGTTTTACTTCCATTATCTGATGAATCATTCTGATCATATGATCCAAATCTCCTTCATAATCTTGAAACAACTTCGCCACAGGTAAGGCAAGCTGAGTGGAAAAAACTGCCTCTGCTCCGTAGACTAGCTGAAAAGGCAAGGTGCCCAGGGATTTATTCGTTGTCACTCAATCAACCCATAGAGAAAATTTCAACTTTGAATCCCAGGCCCTTTTGTTTTCCTCCAATAGTCTTTTGATGATCCTTATCAGGCTTTTGTTGGAGGACTCCGCTAAACTATTGCCTTGGGTATAGTAGGGGGTGGAGTGAATTAGCGAGATCTGGAACTGGTCACAGAACTTAATTAGAGGCTCAGATTTGAAATAAGTAGAATTATTAGTGACGATCCTGCTAGGACAGCCAAATCTGGCTATGATATCCTCCAGGAAGCTAATAATTACTTTGTGTGATGCACTTCTGGTGGGGGCAGCTTCTATCCACTTGGTGAAATAATCTGTTGCAGTCAGGATCCATCTGTGTTGGCCACTTGAGGGAGGATGGATTTCCCTAATGAAGTCTACCCCCCACTATTGAAAAGGTGCTAAAGCCATTACAGGCTTCAGTGGTAGTGGTCTAAGCTGCTGCTTTCCTGAGAACTTTTGGCATTTGATGCAGGCCCTGATTTCTCTGCCGACATCAACGAATAAAGTGGGCCAGTAATACCCAGCCCTGAGGATTTTGTGAACTATGGTCTTCCAGAAATGATGCCCCCCACAAAGGCCTCTATGGAAATCAAACATAACTTTCTGGGCTTCTGGTGGGTTCAAACATCTCAATAGCACCCCTAGAGGGTCTCTCCAATACAAGACTTGCCCAATGAGGAAATATCTGACCGCCTTGAGCTTTAAAGCTCTTGCTTTACTTTTACCCATTCCATCGAGGGGATTTAACTCCTGCAAAAAGTACAAAATGACACGATACCAGGCACATTTTGCCAGTGATAATCCATCCTGAGAGTGTTGGCTGGACAACTCAGCTTGTTGAGTTCTTGAGCAAGTATTGATGAAACTAACCCCCAAGGCTTCATAATTGGATTCAGCCAGTAGCTTGGCTAAACCTTTCCCCTTAACCAACTTGGTGGTCTTTATCTCCAAGTCAAATTCTAGTATTCTAGCAATCCATCTGCCTCTTCTCCCATCTATATCGGGCTATACAAGGATGTCCTTCACAGAAGCCGAAGGAACGTATGTGGTTACCTTCGAGTGCAAGACATAGACTCTGAAAGCTTTGAGAGCTTTCACTAAGGCATAGGCCTATTTCTCCATGATTTCATACATGATCTCAACATCTCTTAATTCCTTGCTAAAGAAGGCAATGGGTTGCTCTCTCCCTTCCTCATTTTTCTGCAATAACACCGCTGCTACCGTATTGAAAGAAGCAAAAGAAAAAACTAGGAAGGGTTTGGAATAATCAGGACTAATCAGCACAGGTGCCTCAGTTAGTGCCCTTTTTATTTGGACAAAATATTCCCTGGGTTCAGCGGTCCATTTCACTTCGTTTCCCTTTCTGATCATGGTTGTGATGTGTTTCACCATTTTAGCAAAATTTGAGATGAATCTCCTCAGAAAGTTAATCTTTCCTAAAAAGGCCTGAACTTCTTTTTTAGACCTGGGAAGTGATAGGTTTTGAATTGCCTCCACTCTGCTGGGATCAATTCTCACTCCTTTCATTGATACTATATGGCCTAACAACTTTCCCTCCATCATAGAAAACAAGGATTTCTTGTGATTTAGGGAAAGACTAAACCTCCAGCACTTCGAGAAAAATTTCCTTAAGTGATAGAAGTGCTCTTTATCAGACCTGGAGAAGACTGTGATGTTATCTAGGTTGATCACTACAAACTGGTCTTTCTCCCTGATGAAGGCTATATCCATGGCTCGCTGAAATGTTACTCCTACATTCATTAGTCCAAATGGCATTTTGGCATAGATGAATGTGCTCCAAGGAGTGGTGAAGGTTATCTTTTCCCTGTCTTCAAGCATGAACGATATTTAATTATAGCTAGAAAACTCATCGATCATGGATATCCTGGATGCACCAGTTACCCTCTGCAGTATGTGTTCCATCTTAGGTAGGGGGTAATTGTATTTCTTTGAGCTCCTGTTCAGGTTCCTGAAATCGACACAAAGCCTGATTTCTCCACTTTTCTTCCTCACCAGGACCAAATTGGCCACCCATTCAGAATATCTCAAGGGGATGATGAACTGGGCCTCTAACAACTTCTTCACTTCTTTCTCCATGATAGGCAGCAACATGGGATTTATCTGTCTTAGCTTCTGCCTAAATGGTCTAGCCTCTTCCTTCAGTGGGATATTGTGCTCAATGACATATGTGTCATAAGTCTTGAGGTCTTCATAGGTCCATGCAAACACATCAGTGAATTCCTTTAATAATTCAGTATATTCTGTCCTCTGTTAATTAGTCAGGCTACTTGATAATTTGACAATTCTAGGATCCTTCTGTGTGCCAATGTTTCATTCGGCTGTATCAACATCTTCATTTGAAACCTTACCCTTTACTGGCACATCATTCCCATTGAACAATCTTTCTAAAGGGACTAGTCCCCTCAGAATGTGATTGCTAGGAAGTTGAATAATCTGGTGATTAGCAATTTCATTTAAAAACACCTCAGGGTGAGGGCCACCTTCCGAGTCAGGATCCTGATCAATGTGCAACGCAGAAAATTCATCAACAGATTGGAGAAATTTTTCGATTTCCAGATCATCTTCGAATACCTTCCAATGCTTGACATTGTCCGGTACAGAGGGCCTATATTTTATTTCAACATCGTTTTTGACCATAGGCGGAAGAGCAACTTTGAGAAAACTAGCTGAGACAGCTAAAGAATCAGCTGAAGTATTTTCCCCCCTCGGAATGAAAGAAATGTTAAAGGCCAAGAAGAAATTATCAATCAGGTCCCATACTTCATTTCTATAATTTCTGAGTCGGGGATTATTAGCATGATAAGCATTTCTGAATTACTAGATAATCAACTCAGCATCTCCAAATATTGTTATCTCTTTAATTCCCATTTCCTTTGCAGCCCTCATACTCAGAACAAGAGCTTCATACTCTGCCACATTCTTGGTGGTTTCGAATTCCAGCTTGTATGATAGGGATATGGCCTCTTGAAAAGGTGATATGAAAACCACTCCAACACCAGGGCCTTCGCTAGAAGAAGCTTTTTCGAAAAACATCTTCAGAACAGAGGGGGTTAGAGGGGGAATAGGATAATCAAGACTGGGCTACTTTCTGACTTGGAAAGGGTCTTCAGGAGCATCAGTGAGCTGCAATAAACTAGACCCCAAATCGGTGTCAAGTGCAAAGATGGGGTGATTGGTGGGGTTTCCGTTGTCGCTAACAATGTAGGCCAACTGAGCTTCTCTATATAACCTCCTTTGTTCCCCTCTGAAGACTGAAATGGTGGCATACGTGAGATCCATCTGTAATGTTCCTCCAAGATTTTTTATCCAAGATCTAGACAATAGCATGCCAAATTTGGGGGGGACGTCAGCTACCACAATATCCATGACCACACTCTTCATGGGTAGTTGAAACAAAGAAACCACCAGGTCTTTGATGACTCCTAGACACTGCACTCTCCTTGAATCAAAAGAGTACAAATCATGATAATTTTTGGTCACCTCCAGTCCCAATTATTCCATTACTATTTTGGGCATAAGGTTATGGGAAGCCCCTGAATCCATAAGGCAGTTATGCAACACTTTATCATGTATGTTCAGGGATGTGTAGAAGGGAGGGGATGAATCATATATATCTTCTACCATGGGCCCTAGGACAGCTGCTGGTTTTTCATCTTGGAGATTTATGGAGTCAGTGGAAGGCTGGGCGGGCTCAAATTGTAGCAGCTTTAAGAGGGACCTATTGAAATCTTCATTTTTAACTAGTTCAGATAGGGGTACAGGAATTCTAATCTTCTGAATCTCATGCTCAAAATTGAAGGAGGGAATAGGTTTAGGAGCTTCCCTTACCTCAGTGACAGGTTCCTTGGCTGATGGCGAAGCATTCTGGGTTTTCTTTTCTTTAGTAGTGGTTGTTGCAGCTTTAGTAGGCCTTTCCGCTATGGGGGGATGATCTTGGTTATTGAAATTCCCTTCTTTCTTTTTTGACCTAAGATTATATCTATTAGGAGTGTTGTTGGATTTTTCCCCTCTACTCAACTCATTGATTTGAGTATTGATAAGGGATTCTTCATATGTTGATTGAGTCAAATGAGGAAATGGGGAAGTGTCCTCGATGCAGTGGATATCGGGGTCAAGTTCATCCACCTCCTCCCCTTCCTCATGAGAAACTAGGTTGTTCTGGAGAGGGGTCTGAATCCTATGATCATCTCTATCTCTGCTCCTTTGTTCCCTAGGAAAAGCCTGTGGCACATTGTTATTAGGCTTCCTGAAACCTCTACTATCTGTATTTTGGGGATTTCTGTAGATGGGCTTCCCTTCTAATTCCCACCTTTCCATGTTGGCAGAAAGTGATTTTAGCATTCTAGTTGTCTCATCTGTCTGAAGGGGTAGGGGAGAGGAACTGGATGGGGAAGCTTCAGGCCTCTTCCTGGATATGCTTCTACCAGCAGTGTTCCTAAGTCGGTCAACAACCAATATGTTAGATTCTACATCCACAGTTGCACCCTGCATGTGGTCCAGAGTAGTGGCTCTTCTTTCCCTCAACATGAGGCAAACATCAGGATCAAAGGAGCTAGCATAAGTGATATTTGTAGAGGCTTCAGAGCGTTTTATCTCAACAGGGATTTTATTGTACATTTTATTGAATCTCTTGGAGAAGTCAGAGACAGACTCCCCTTCTTTTCTCTTCAAAGACCCAAACTTTGTCATGTAATACATGAAGTCTTTTTTATCTCCCCACTATCTCAAAAAGGCACTATCCAAAGCTTCGATCCCATCAATATATCCAAGAGGTAGGGACTTGAACCATTTTCTAGCCTTTCCTTGAAGGCTATGGACAAAAATCCTCATCCATACGTCTGCGTGCATGATAACATTATCATCTGTAAAACTGTAAAAGGCTTCTAGGTGTTCTTCTGCAGTTATGTCCCCCTCGCTTGTAAACTTGGGCAACTGCTTGAGGTAACCATCTGTTGGGAGGGCATTTAGAGGCTGAGGTAACATGAGGGGAGCATACCTAGTGGCTATAATGGCCTCCATTCTAGTCATAGGGGGATTTTCTCCTGCCATAGGGATATTATGTGGAGGAGAACTCGGAGGATGAGGAGCTCGAAAAGGGGATACTGGGGATGAGCTTCTAAGGGGAGTGGGAAACAATAGGAGATTTAGGGAGAAGGCTAGCGAGCTTAAGTCGGCGAATGCTTCTCTTTGTGCAGAAGAGACAACAGTAACAATAGGAGGAGTGGTAAAGCTAGGAGTGAGGAAATCTTTTGTGGTTCTGGGTCTACGCCAAGGTACAACTTCAAGGGAGAGGGGAGTGATAAGGATTTCTCCCTCCAATCCTAGACCAGAGGGGGAAACCTCAATAGGAACACTCCCAAAATTTAGGAAACAAGAAACTTCAGAAAGCAGTCTGCTAAGAAACCGAGGAGGAGAAAATGAAGTTCCTACAGAAGGAGATGGCGGATTACCTAGTTTGGTGGCAACAAATTCTCCTTCAGAGGCCTTTCCTTTTCCGAGAACCACCTCCGGATTAGTTTCAGGTGTAGCTAGAGGTAGCTGTGGATGGGACCGCGTCTGCCTGCCTCTGAAAGCCACAATTGACATGGCAGGTTCACCACAGTGGAGTCGTCACAATGGAGTCGCCAGGTGCACAGTAGAAATCTTCAAAGGCTCTGATACCTGATGCAACTTCAGAATCAAAGGCTCAAAGTCATTCAATCTCGGGGAAAATTTTCAACTTCATCCTCAGCAACAGCGCCAGAAATGTTGGTGACAGAACTCACCCCTAGATTGCAGCAGGAGCAGAGCCCGACGCCCATCAATTTATGTCACGATTTGTGTATAAAAGGGGTGATTGAATGGAAGTAAACTCAAAACGATATTGTTTCAACTCCGAAACTAGGCCAAGCATGCATGGGAAAGTGAGGTCTTAGATAAACTTTAGACAGTGAGTTGTAGTAAGGGTGAGTAGGGGGAAGACCTGTATCAGAGAGATGCAAAGGTTTGTCATAAACATCAGGTTTCTAACAGACTGTAGGAGAAGGCATCTAAATGCAAGATCTTCTTATATTCAAACGCAGAAAACCAGAGAATACAATAATGCCACTATAAATCCTTTATCATAACACAATTTCCATAATTCATGTGAATCAGTCGATCACAAACTCTCTCAGTATGAGATGAAAACTTAGACAGAGTAAGAAAGACTGTCTGTCATAAAACAAGAAATCTCACATACAAATGCATAACCTGAGAGCTAGAATGTCTATTCAAACTTTATAGTCGGGAGCTTCGCTCTACCATCGATCCCCCTTTGAAAAATATCAAAACTAAGTATATATACTCCTAAAAATTTGCCCAACAGAGGCCTACTAGACTTTCGGGATGAGGTGTCTCTTCAATCAAATCTGGCCTACACTCCTCTGTCATACACCACCTTAATTCTTCATGGCTTGTGCCAGGGGGTAGCTGAGCCCTTATATGTTGAATTAGCATGTGCAGGCTTCCCTGGTGAGTCAAGGACTCGACATGGCTTCCATGGAAAGAACCAGTACAGAGGACCATCTCGGGTAGACTTTCAGCCGGGATGTCCATACCCTGCAATTAATGCATGAGGCGAAGTTTCAACCACCCTCTCTCTTCTTCATTCGTTCCAAGCAGGTATCGAGATTTAGATCATGTCGAACCGACATATAGAGAACAAAGTGCCCCCCTTCTGAAACTCAACTCGATGCTTTTGGCCCCTTTTGTACAGTTCTTTCTACTCCCTCAAGTGACCATGGGCCATGACCCTACGCCTATCTTCAAAGGTGCTTTTGGTGTTTCGGGGTTCGTGGATAGGAAGGAGTAGGTCTCTTCTCTTCAAAGTCACGATGGGTGAAATGCTGGGAGGGCCTAACAGTCACCATGCATCCCCCACTGATCTGATGGTCTTGAACTAATTCTGTAATATAGTGGGCCCGGGTCCGAGACGTCTTCGACGTTTCGAGGATATGAAAGAGCTGCTCCTTGTGTTCCTCCGGGATGAATGGCTAAGATCGCTCTCAGAGCTTTGGGACCCGTCTTGCCAAATGATAAACATGAGTGCCCCTCCTCCATAACTACTCCTTTGTGACCAGGCGCCAAAACCATGGGCCCGATTCTGGGCGTTTTCGACGCTTTGGGATTCAAGGTTTTGAGATGTGAAATGAAGAGGAGCGCTTACCCCTCGAACTCCTGAATTCCGACATGGCACGGATGTGCACCACGTGTCCTTAAGATGAATGGCCGAGGTGTTAGAAAAACAGGACCACGGAGCAATAAAATAAAACAAATGTAGAAACAAAAGAAAGAAGACACACAATACAAGAGAGACACAGATTTACGTGGTTCACCCAGTGTGGGCTACATCCACCAGAGAAATTGCCAGGTCCTTCCTTTATTATTATCCAGCAAATGAAGGGATAAAACCTATAGAAAAACCCGTTGTAACTTCCTCTTCTTTCTCTCACAGTCTCCTCTCTCAGAATACAATATTCACCATCAACCATAGCCGTGATACATTTCCCTCATAAAAGAGGGTTGCCTTATAGGGAAAAAAAACCCTAACATAATCTCTACCATTAGATCTGCGACCTTATAATGAACGGTCCAGATTTACACTCCCCCGTGTGGAAGAGTGTACATACTTCTGGGGTGTAAATACTTCATGGGGTATAAACACGACTGAAAGAAAGGACCTCTAAATCAGGAAGATAATCAGGCTCCATAACCAACACGAGGTAGTATTTGTTATTTAAAAGGGGCTGCCTTCATTCCTATGCTTGCTTGACATGACCTGGCACTAGGACCATGGGCTTGGCTCCAAAGGTGCCCTCGGCATTTCCCCGATTGGCAATTTTAGATGCAATGAATGGGAGGTCCCTTGTCTCCCGAAACACTAATCCCCACAATTCTGACTGACTGCCACCTGTCCCAACTGGATCGGACGACCCAAATTTGTCTTGAACTATGGGTGCTACCTTTTGTGCTAAATCTCGGGCAACTTGGCAGCCCCAGAATCCAGGTGACCATCGATCAACTTTATAGATGGATCTCGGCTGCTAACAACAAAACTTTGCCTACTCGCTTGACTTGTAACTAGAAAAGAGATCCTTATGTGTTGTGCTTGAGCGCTTCCCGTGCAACCTGCAGACCTAGGTACTTTTGTGCCCAAGAAAAAAATTGTTGCTAACACCACATATCATAGATCTGCCTTAGATATATTAGTTTTTCACACTTGTATGATCGCGGTCATGGATTACCCATGTACACAAAGTGACCACACACCTTTTGACCATGCATTGCACCACTACAATAGTGACCACCTGAAAATCACACTAAGAAGTGTGACCAGTGCTCGGGGTCATGAGTCTCTTTACGTATAGACATGACTGATCGCTCTGTCTTAAGTGGAAAGAAACAACCAACCACTAAAAAGATTTCTTTTGGAGGGACATCCTTCAAATATAGCCCATATATTCTTTCTATGTTTTGTTATCATCTCACAAGTCTTTCTTATATCTGTTTCAACAGTTATTGCTGCAATCTTTTTCAAGTCATTTGATCTTTTTTTTAGCATTGAAAGATTGAGTTTTTTGTGTTGAAGACATATTTGTGATTGAATATTTTATTCCTTGGGTTCTTTTTTTATTCATCTTCTTTATATTTTGAGTTATTTGCAAGTGTCATTGAATCCTTTCATTTTGATTGAAAGAAAGAGCAAAAGAAGAGTATATTTTGAGTTTTCATGCAATATGGAAAGAAGAAAACAAATTTTTTGCATCCTACTTTCATAGTTGGAATATTTTGGTACATATTTGAAATAGCTTGCCTTTGTTTGGGATTTCAGGGCCATTAATTTGATATTTTGGAATTTTAATTTTCTCCATTTGATAAAGGAAAAGTGAAAGTTGCATGCTATTGGGTGTTTATCTGCATTAAGAAGACCAATATCTCTTCTCCTTCCTTTAGATGGAAATCGTTGAAAGAGAAATATTTTCATTTCATTCTTTCTTCATGGTTTTGGACTCAAGTCACCACTTCATTAGTTTCATCTCCTTACATCCTAATGAGTAAAACAACCATTAATATTAATGAACGTACTTAATAAAATTAATTATGCATATTTTGTTTTATAGAACACCAACAATAGTATAAGGATAGGGCCTTTGGATTAGGGTGAAGTGAGTAAACTATCCAAGGTTATTAAATGAGACAGTATAATAATAGAGATAGTAAAAATCCCTTAGTAGAAATTAGCATTAGTCAAGAAAGATCCTCTCATATAGGAGTCAAACAAAAGGTCAAGTGAACCGATCGGTTGATATTTCCCCTCTTGCGTTCACCTAGTGGGACCATAGCAAGTTAGTAGCTTTGAAGAGTGGCAAGTCCTTAGGGTGACACCACTTCTTCTTTTTTTTTGGGTCATGGATTGATGTCCAACATTCCCATTCCCATTTTCTAGCCTTGACTGTCGACTGTCCCCCCTTGGCCATTCATTGTGAATTGGTAAAAATAAAAACTGCTCCTAGGATTCCACACAGGTGACTGCAAGGGGGATTCCTTGTGGTACCGGTGACAGATGTTCAATATCATCTTCAGCAAACCAAGAGGGTATTTTCTTCCAGGATATTGCTTGCACCTTGGGGAAATGTTGTGTGAGTATTATCGTAATTGTTTCTCATATCTTCACTAATGGATTGATATCCCATCTTCAGAATATCCTTTCACTTACTATTTTCTTGGCTGATTAACTTTATATTTCTTAGGGGTTTGCTATTTCGACATTCGTAGTGTTCTTTTGACATTCATAGTTGGATTTTGGGATCATTAGTTTTTCTATACTTTCATCATGGTCGACCAAGGTATTCAAATATAATGTAGAATGCAAAGGTTAGATCCTAAAGAACATTGTCTTCCACACAACCCTTCTAACAAAGGAACTATTAACAAAGAGGATTCTTCTGAAATTGGGAGCGTAGCTCCCCTGAGTGAACATCATGAAGGGAAAGTCAAAATCATCAAGGAAGGCTCTGTCCCTCCTGCAAATCACCCTTTTACTGGTCCTTATAACCCACTACTTGTTGAGTTTCCTTCAAGAAGTTTTATTGATTATTTTTCTTCTTACTGCTTACCACCCGGTATGTACAGTAGGTGATCTTATGGAATGGATGCAACATTGCCTAACTATATAGATATCGAGATAGCTTCCCCGGCACACATCACCACTACTAGAACTTCTCCTTTGTGGGGAACATCGTTGACTCATGTTACCCCGTCACAACATCCTATGAACATAACTTTTGTTCCCATCTATCTAGTTGCACATATGCATACACCAAGAGCTTTACTTGGATGTTTTATACCTTTTCCCTCTAGTAAGGTGGCCAATAGTGGTGTTACCTTAGGCCCTGCGACAAATTGTTTTTTTTTTCCTTCCATTCAAGTAGGTAACCCAATGATAGTCACACCAATTGTTCATCCTACACAAACTATTTAGATGGGAAGTAATTCTATACCTCCCACCGGGGGGGAATTCCAATTGGGGGAAACCCTTATATGTAGGGCCCTATTCAACAATAAGGAAACAACCAACATGGGGGAAACAACAAAATGAGAGGAAATAGCCATATTGGGGGCCACAATCATTTTGGTGGAAATCCCTCATTGGAAATCAACCACAAGCCAAGGGGAAAGCCATTTTGGCAGGCCCCTCCATTGCTTCTACTTCAAGACCTACAAGAATTTATACTAGACTACCATATCTAGGAGTTTCCAATACTCCATGGGGCCAACCTAATCCAATGAGAATCCGTCCACAAGGAGCATTTCCTATTCGAACCATGAACCCCATGTTTCCTAGTGCCCAATCCTCTCAACCTCAGTATATGGGAGGACCACCAGGTTTTACAATGTCATCACTACTTGTATATGGTCCTACTAATACACCGATGCCACATCCATACTACCAGTATTAGCAACCAAATCGAAAGCTTCCCTTTTTTTCTACATTAGATCTATCATATTTTCTAGGTTTTACTAACGATCCCATACATCATGCCCCATTCTAGTCACC
Source organism: Picea engelmannii (assembly GCA_009831015.1). Classification (NCBI taxonomy): domain Eukaryota; kingdom Viridiplantae; phylum Streptophyta; class Pinopsida; order Pinales; family Pinaceae; genus Picea; species Picea engelmannii. The sequence goes on along the minus strand of ML786552.1, from coordinate 301,813 downwards.
AATCCCTTCCAAACCACCCTCTGATATCCTGAAGTTTGACGAGAATCCTGGAGAATATCCTAACAATCATGTGATGACCTTCTATATTTGGTGTTCTTCTAACTCCTTGATGGATGATTCCATTCAATTAAGAATTTTCCAGAGAACTCTCACAGGCTCGACAAAAAAATGGTATATTTAGCTACCATGAAACTCCTTTCTTGACTTTAATTCTCTTGCTATGGAATTTCTGACCCATTTCCATCTGTCAATCTGGTATGATATTGGTACCAATATTGTAACCTCACTTAGGAAATCCACCTCCACTCATATTTGTGTTCATATTCATGAATGGAGGCAATGGTGATGGTTGATTAAAGATACAATTCTGGACCAACTCCTGGTAGATTGATTTACTAAGTCACTCTTGCCACACATTGCTATAGATGTCACCATGGGAGGTGTTGTTACTGACGAGAAAGCAATCAACTATGCTCAATATTTGGAATTGGTATATTCCCAATCTGACACACTTTATGATCTAATTCCTCATGCTCCTCGATCATTGAATGATCCATCAAATTCAACCACAGAATCCCATGCCGATGGAATTATAGGTTCCATGAAACTATAGTTTGTGACCTAATCGATTGGGAAACAAGGCCATCAAGCCTCCACCCCAGCCTCATCCTAGATTAGTACAAATACCAAATCTACTCTCTCTCTCTCTTGCACAATCCTCTGAGCTGAATGCAGTTCAATCCACTTCATATTAGGAACTTAGAGGTAATAAGAAAAACAAGGGTAAATCCAAAAAATATTTTAACTAAAAGGGGAGTACAGAAACCTAAGACCCCGATGTTGGGGGAAAATACAAAAGAAAGGAAAAATATCCTTGCATGGTATGTAAGGAGGACCACTTCACCAAAGAATTCCCTTTCCTTGTCGAGGTTCATCAATAACTTGAGTGAAGGGGGTATCCTTCCCAACCAATGGTATTACCCAATCCTCCCTCCCCCCCCCAACAACAACAAATGGTAGCGAAATTCCTTGCACCCCCACCCATGGGAAATGCAAATTCCTCAAACACAAACATCATGATGGTTAAATATATGGTGGAACTATCCGCTAGAGAGAAGAACTATGAATTCCAATAAGGGGAACCTTCATCTAGGGATCCTCCATCGACTACACCACCCAATGGCCTTCTCACATTAGAGAAACCAACTTTTGAACCTATAATCCACCCTCCAAAAGGGGTAGTTCGACAGACTACCCACAATCTGAATGCTCGAGAAACTCAACACTATATCACAATGGAATATCTCTCCAAAGAACCATGTGCCATGTCAACACTTGAAGTATTGCAAAGTTGTCCTTCACAGTGGAAAGCCTTGTTATCATCCATAGGGGGAATCGACCCTTCAGAGTCAAATATTATTTCCTTTGACATAGAATAGAGTGAGTTGCGCCTCTCACACCAACTAGCATTGCAAATCATAGTTGGTTGTATTAATAAGAATATATTTCATATGATGATCGATGAAGGAGGGACCACTTGCATTATGTCTTTGACATGTTGGAAATCCCTTGGTTCTCCTCATCTCACCACATCTCAAACCATCCTAAAATATTTTGATGGATATTTTTTCAAACCCTGTGGAATTCTCATCTCTCTATCCATTGAGCTCGGGGGAAATACTGTCTTCGTAGAAGTTGAAGTGGTATATGCCACACTCGACTATAATCGGCTCTTGGGTCTCACTTGTCTCTATGCAATGAATGTTGTTGCCTCAACTATATTTCATGTCATACATTTTTCCAGTCAAGGAAAAATGTTTGCCATTGACCAACTCGATGATTGTACACCTGATTTGCGAGCTAATCCTAACACCAATGTGTCTTTTATAGAAAATTCTTCTAGGGGGTACAAAAGTGTCGATGTAGGTATCTTCAAAATGTTCATCTCTTATGGGAATATTCCCTCTTCTTGTACTTGATACCACCCATATCGCTCCTATCAACATGATTTTCTCATCTACCAGTGGATCCCTCTAGTCCGTTGATCCTTGGGTGGCACCTTATCCTAAGGATGTTTATCTGACAATTCCATGAGCTTCTGTTGATACTGGTCAACAAATCCATCCTCAAGTGGAGTGTGATCAACCTTGTCTTCCCATATGGGTTGTTGAATCTCTCATCTTACATGATTTCCTAGATACTAAGTTACCTTCAGAAGAGGCCATCCTCGAAGTCATGGATTCCATTAATAAGCCCAGAGAGGATGATCATCATCCAAAATCCATCCCCCCTAATTTAGAACTAAAGAGAGTTAGCATGATGAGTTTCAACCCGGGAATGGGGGGATTTTATGGGGCATCCATTGAAACCCCTATTCTTGGCCCTTTTCCTCCTTGGATTTCATTTTAAGAACTTTCCAATGAATTCTCTGCTACCCCTTCCATCAAAGATTCACATTTCATACTTCCTTCATGACTTTATGTATCCCATCAATGAGATTCCACAGCTCATGAAACCACTCATATTGTGTATCTTCATAAGCAGAAATTTATTCCTATGTGGGATGGCCTCAACATGGTGAGCCATATGATGTCGATAATTGTTGAAGGTGACTCCCCCTCCAGACAAGTGGATTTCTTCTTGGTATATAAACTCCTAAGGCTAAGACAGAAGGTGCTTAACATGGACACCAACTTCCTTTTAGATATAATTAGGCTAGTGAAAGAAAGAGAAGGAGAAAGATATGTACCTTATGAACAACGTTTTTCCTTGCAAAGTCTAGGTTGAGCTTCAATCTTAACCTCCTTGATAGGTCCTGTAAAACAAACAAAGATACAATGGAATTCCTACTCTACTGAGATTATCTCAATCCTAGATCCATATACTACAGACAAACTCATATGGAACAAGTACAAGTTTGAAAGAAATAGGCCAAGCATTGATTATATTAATGAGAACTAGTAAAAGTACTTACAATCCTTTGAATGAAGGTGCAACAGCCTCTTCCAGTTCTCCTTGTCCAACCCTTTTTCTCAATCAATCTCCATTGATGGATTTGATGGCATCTCACTCATGAGATCATAAGTTTGATGTGATTCTCCCACTTCATTCTCTGTCAATACCACTTATAGGATCATAAGTTTGGTATCAATCTCAATTTTCCATTCTTCCTTTCACCATGCGAAGGACTCCTTATATAACCTTGGAGAGGCCCAAACACTTGATAGATCTTTGGGATGAGTTGAGGATTCACCTCCTTCAGTTGAGGATCTCTCCTAAGATCATGCCTTGAACATCTATTTGAATCCAACTACCTTTAGGATTTGAGGGATTCTTCCCTAATTTGCCTCAACAAACCCATAAACTTCTAAAAATAGGGTATCTCTCCCCCAAAGATGTGTGCATAGCACTCCAACACTCCCCAGAGAGGCTCAGGATGCATCAGCACTCCCTAACAGTCGGTAAGGGAGCTCTTCTCTCCAAAATTCAATTTTTTTTTGGTTTTCTCAATGAAAAAGGTCTTGTACTTCTTGCCAAGTGATGTTTCTTCTTCTAAACTATCCTTTAAGGTGTCTTAAGTGTCTTCATGATGTTGTTATGGGAATGACATAGGCAAGATGGCATCATACTTTTTTTTACACTTGCAACACTTATAGTCAATATGTGACACTTGCGAACAAGATGTGACACTTACAACACTCGTAATGACGACACTATCGAAGTGAGTAATTTTGAAGTGTAACAGATTACCCCCCAAAGTATGAAGTTAGAAGGTGATGATGAATGAAGTACTTTGTAGACTTTTTGAGCAAGGGTATGGATGCAGAGAGACCAGAAAAAGATGCACACAACCATCAAACAAATAATATGACATGTTTCAAACCCAAGACAGGCATACCTATGCTTGAGTGATAAAGACTTTTTAGGTATGGCCGCCATAAAATACACTACAGATCCATAATTATATTAACAAAATGGTATAGCCACTACAGATACAATGTGGATCTATACTCCTATGACTTGAACTGATCGTAGCCACAAAGAATACACAATGGATATACAATATGACAAGACATAGCCACAACCATTACAAAGTGGATCTATGTAACAGTATATGTGTCATAGTTCAAGAGAACTCCTTCACAACCTAGGCAAAGTATACATAAGAGTGATGACTCAACCTAGGGTCTTCTTACCAATCCCTATGTAGTATGAATAGATGTCCTGATGTCGAACATGGTAGAAACCACTTGATTACTGGTCAATGATGTAAACCATTAACAAGAGCGAGGGAGATCACCATTGATGTCAATGATTCCCAAGGTACTCTAGTACAATCCAAAAAATGTGAATGAATGAGATGAATCCAAACATCTGTGGAATCATTCGTTCAGAGGTCAATTATGTAAACCCACTATCAGACACAAGGAGGTCTGCCATTGAGGCATGCAGGTCCCAAGGTACTAACTAGTTTCTAAGTCTAGTTCCTAGATAATGTGCTAAAGTAGACAAGAATAGACTTGTTGAAGGAGGGCCTTGATGTATCCCCCATCAACAAGACAAAATGGACATAGAGATGTAATTGGTAGATCAAATGAGCATGGACTGACATGGGTATTGAAACAAAATATTTGTGATGGCTAACTCTCGAGGCTGATACTTCCCTTGAACATTGAGGCACATCAGTGGAAACATGACATGGGCCAACACTTGATGATGCAGTGGATGTTTTGACTTTCATCAGGTGACTCAAAGGAGTAAATGAAACTCATAGGATTGGCTCAATGCAAAGGTTCAACGGATTAAAATACGTGCAAAGACAAAGTGTCGTGTTCAAGGGCGACCATAAGAGCAATTGGTAGTGTTCTAAAAAAATGTTTGGCTTGCTTATTTCAATTTTTCCCCCATCCAGATAGACGAGTACCTATTTTTAATTTAACAAGCTCGAGGAGGGTAACACATGCTCGATATGACTACCTTCGGTAAGTCCTTCTTCCTTTGTTTAATGAACCGGAAGAAGTAAGGGTTCGATCCATATGGACCCTTCAATGTATGATTGTTTAACGAGTCCATAGAAGGTAAAATTAGTGGTTTTTCATATTTAGAGAGTCTAAAAACAAATTAAAGATGACTCCAATGTTGTCCTTTTTCGTAATGTTAGTCTTGCGAGGCCGAAAAAAAGATAAATTATCACTCGAAAGACGCCCTTTCAAACCTTTTAATGAGTGGGAAAGGAAGCAAGATCACTCAACAATCTTTTCATGTTTAGAGAGTCTCAAAAGATCTCAAAGATGACTCCAAGGGGTTCCTTTTTCGTATAGCCATGCGATTCCGAAAAAGTGATAAAAGTCTAGTCGGTTACATTCTCATGTTTTTTCGAGCATGAGAAAGAACAAAGATCAAGATTAGTATGCCCCCATCTTGAAAGTTGATGATTTAACTCTGAAATGATCATCAAAGGCTAGAGACATGCCCTCCAATCTTCAATTCATTCATCGAATTTGAGGTTGTCACCAATTTCTCTACTAGATGGAGAAAAAGGATAAGAGTGTATGAAAATAAGGTTCATGAGAGGTGATTGTTTCATTTTTTAACGAGCTTGACACAGAAAAAGAACTATGCTCAGGGCTCTGAGTTCAATCCCAAGATTGTTGTTTCATTTTTTAATGAGCTTGCTACAGAGAGGAAAACTATGCTCAAGGCCTCTGTTTCATTTTTTAATGAGCTTACGACAGAGAGAAAAAATTGTGCTCATGGACTCTTCTTGATCATGGCTTCCAAGAGAACAATGCTCTGGAAGGATACCATGTCAAGGGACAAAACGCGATCATGGCTTCCAAGAGATCTTCACTGGATGGAAGAAAATCACTCTGGAAGGAACAAATGTCGAGGGCCACGACAGGGATAAGGAGATCAGGTTCCAAAAGCCCTACCGAATATATCACCATATCAACTACCGGATCCAAATCGTTGGAAGTCGAAGGCATGGGAGACGATGGAAAATCGACATCAGGAGGGGAGATAGACTATATATATGCCAAAATTTATTCACGAGGAGGAAGAAAAGAGGATCGATGATGGTTATCATCCTGAGGTAGGTCGTTGATGCTCAACATTTCCATGATAGATTCATCCGAGGGAAAAATTGATGAAATGTAATCGATTACAGACGACAAAGAACTTAACCATGATTGCATCAAGGAACTGTCAGGTGAAAATAGATGTTGGTCATCCGATGAGGGAGAAGTGGATTGGATAGAAATGTATGATGTTTCGACTGGACTAGGTGGCACGGTGTCACCAAGTGTATCGAAATCCAACGGACTAGGTCCAATCCAGGGGTCAGATGATTCCAAAGATTGATAAGTTGTGGTCAAAATCATATCGACAATGGAAATATGATGTGTATACGGTGGAAGTGGTGTAGGGAAGGTACCCATGAGGCTAGAATATTTCAATAAGACAACACCAATGATTTCATACGTGATCTTGTGGTCTCCCAAGAAAGGAATATTGTTGGTAGCAGGAGCGCGAGCATCGGTCGTGCAGAAATCCAACTGATCAACAGTGGCAATTTTTCCCTAATGAGGAAATTGTACACATCAAAAGACCGACGAGGCAACGACAGTCATAGCATAAAACCAACTTCTCCCAAGTAACAAGTTGTAATCAAGGGAAGCATCGACTACCTTGACATCAACATTGACAGTTTTTCCACCCAATTGGATGGGCAGGGATTGTAAAATCCCATGGGGATGAAAACCTTGCCCATCGAAGGCGAGTAACATCATTGGGGATTTGTTAAGTGTAGGTAATTTTAAACCTTTCCAGCATGCCAAAGACATGACACAAGTTGAGGCTCCCTCATCCATAATAGTTCAGTGGATTTTTTGATTGTGAACAACAACATCAACTTGGAAAGCCAGTTGGTGGGAGAGTCGAGATGAATAATTTTCCAGGTTAAACATGATATGGTTGGACAACTTAGGATCAATAGTGCCAATAGTGGCCAATAGCGCTCTACGTTGACTGGGGCAGTGTTGTAGAACCTCTAACGCAGACATAGCACACAGTTATTGAGCCAAATCTTCAACAATGTTGTAATTATGGGCGGCACATGAACTAGGATTAATGGTATCTTTGTGGACAGTGATATTAGGAGGGTGTAAGATAGAGTCAAATGTAGGTTTCTCAATCTAAAGTGGTCTAAACAAAGGATTAACCGATGGAGGACTAATGGAGGATGGTGATGGATCTAGTAAAGTACTGGTACCGTTAGTGTCATTTCCTTTGTCATGGTTACCTAGTGTGTCATATGTCTTAGAGAAAGTGTTCAAATTAATCCCATTAAACATATAAATATGTGCACTCATTGAGGCCCTGTTGTCGCACAGTTTGTAGGAAAGGTCTAAAGAGCTTGAGTCAAGGCTTAAAACCGGCGTAACAGGAGCTTCCCCACCCACTGTCACCTCGATGGGGGGATCTTTCTATTTAGGAGGGCTAGTCCAAGGGAGACGTCCCTAAGTAATCTGGGTTAATGAAAGGCTAAAGGGTAATGGATCAAGTCAAAGAAGTTCCCTTTCACATATTGCTGCCCAAATGAGATAGTCAAGATCCACTGAAGATGCCCCTGTTTGCGAGAAAAGACAAAAACAACTAGAATATGTGCTTGCAGTGGGTTAGTACTTCAAAGCATTAATGAATATCTTCAAATATATATATATATGAGCAAATGATCAAATGCTATTATTGACGAAGTCAATGATGGCTTAAATAATGACAAATGGCTTAGATCACTTCTTCAATAAAGCAATAGAGATAAAAGCATCCAACGTTCACAATTAAAGCCTTGTATTAGATGTTTTAATGCAATAAATATCTCAAAATATCCCACATATATATAGTTGTTGCGTCACCTATATTGTTGCTGCAATAAGTGTGACGTCAAGCATAAGTTTTAGGTCAAAATTAAGACACTTGAGTAGAACGTTTTAGCAAATCAGCTTATAGATGCAATTAATAACTCAATGTCTAACAACCAAGGTGAAAAAGTGTCACAACGTTGTAAGCACAAACAAGAAATCAAAAGGTGTGATGTCACCTATATAAACTTTGTTGTCTGCAGGTTAGCTAGCCAAGGATTGACATTTTGACAAATTCAACCAGCAAAAAGGTAAAACAATTCCACGGCTATGAAGAGATAACAAGGCCGCACCTTTCTATCCAAGCAAAAGTTTGATTTAGGCCAAACGTTATCAGCTTTAGGTTAGTTCAAAAACTAGCTAGGGTTAGACACTAGGTTAGTTAGGGTTGCAATTTAGAGGTAGTTTGAAAGAATTTAAGGCATAACAAGCTCAAGCAAGAGTTTCTAGACTAGTGCCTTGGGTTAATGGAGTCAATGGAGATGAGACTAATGGTTTAGGAAGAACTCAAACTTAAAGACAAGAGAGCTAGGGTTTGATGGTGTTGCTATGGCAAGGCCACCAACCCTAAACCCTAAGAAGGAAAGACTTACCTAGGTGTAGCTAAAGCTAGGCCTAGAGCTCTCTCTCCTCTCCTTAAGACTTGTTTGACAAAACGGCTAGCTTAGAAACACAAATCTAGGGCTGAAAAGTGTTGCTTCATACAAGGCTTTCCAAAAACCCTAGAATTAAACCCTAGGTGTAAACTCAATTAGGCCTAGGACGCCTTCTTTCTTCAATTTGTGCTTAAAACTAACACACGATAAGAGGGAATCTAGTGTAGCTATGGCTAGGCTAAACTCCTTCAAATCAAATGGCTATAAGCTCTATTCACGGGGACATGAAGCCTCAACCTACTTGTGTGTAAGCTCCCTAGGGTTTCAAGGATTAAGCTAATAACAACAAGATAACAATTAATGCAAATGTTAAATCAGCAACCATTCATTCAAGAAGTTTTGATGAAAAACACTTACAAGA
>ML786552.1:269351-291631 GCA_009831015.1 Picea engelmannii | reverse complement strand
TTGCATTTATTTATTTATCATTTTCTTAGGGTCCCTTAGTTTCTTATCGAGAGGCTTTTTATTGCCTTCTCGGGGATCCCCTGGGTGAAGTATCTCTAGGTTTTCATTTTCCTATGGCTTTTATCTTTTACCAGCTGCTTTTACCCCCTGGGCCTTTAGCCCCTTCTTCCCACAAGACAAGATGTACCCTAGATGGTCCTCCTAATGGCCAGAATAGGGGAGTGGGATAGATGAGCGGGATATAAGATGGAAAAGTGATAAGATGAGGGGAGTGGACAATGGTTCTGCAAACCCCCTTTGGTGGCTAACCAAAACCCATGAGTACCAACTTGCTAAGCTACCCCATTAATTACCCCAACAATGGTCCAGTGGATTAGTGTAAGATCCAAGCAATTATCTGAAATGAATGAGATCTAATGCATACATAAGAAGGTTATAATGATCAAATATGAAACATACCATGATACCAGACCAATTACCTCATGGAGCAAGAGCCTTTTCTGATGCAAGGCCAGGCCGGTAGTGATGGAGGCTGGTACTGCTGACAGGACAATTCTGGCTGAGAAAAAGAAGATGGGCCCTCCAGGGCCATGCTCAAGTCGCTCCTACTCTCGGTACTCCATGTCTAGGACCATGTGGGCCTCGAGACATGATCTCCTAGTTATCCCTAGATATCGGGGATAACAGGCCTCATCATGAGGATGGCTAGAACTGCCCCCAGGAGAGGGGGTTTGAGCAACCATGGATTGCTGCTATGGAAAAGGATGAGTAAGAACAACGGGTTGTGAATTTCCCTGAAAAATTTTGGCCACTTCATTGTGATGTGGACAGTCTCGAGTGTAGTGATTGTCACCCCAAATGATACACATGAATTTCAGTTTCCGTTGTGGTTTCTTTTCGGTAGCAGGTGTTTGAGATTGATTTTTTGGTTTTTTTTATTTATTCTTTGTCTTCTTCTTACCTCCTGATTGTTTTGAAGGGGAAAATTGAAATGCATTCACCTCATGGATTTGATTTTGGGGGGAGGTAGAGGAGAGTGTGGTCGATTGGGAAGTAGATTGATTTTTGACGGAACCGATAACACCATCCACATGAGATGAGGATGACGTCTTGGATGGATTGGTATTAGCTTTAGCAGCATTCAGAAGCAAATCATACAAAGTACCAGATTGAGAATAAACCAAATCTAAGTACTGAGCTCGAGCAATGGCTTCTTCCTAGGTGATCACGCCACCCATAGCGACATCGCGAACGATCATCCTTCATTGTCCTCTCCACTCATGAATATGGTCAAAGATATGCACATATTCAGTTTGACGAAGGGAGGTCAAGAGTTCGGTACCTATCTCATAGCGAATAGGTATTTAAAAGTGCATGATGAAAGACATGGCAAGGGAATTGAAATCATGAAAAGAAGCAAGTGGTAGTTCAATACACCACTTTGTTGCTGAGCCTGTAAGTGTTAGTTGGAAAAGACACAAATGTACAGAATCATCCATGAGGGAGTTTGATGAACACCACAAATGGAAAGTCATCACATGTTTATTTGGGTCTTCTCTAGATTTTTCGTCAAATTTTGGAATATCAGAAGGAAGTTTAGCTGGAATGACTAGCCAAACCGGCGAATGAAAAATAGGATCATTAGTTAACCAAGACAAGTTTGGGAGATCCAGTGTTGCAAGGAAAGTAGTTTTCAGTTAATTTGTGGATGATACTAGTGTGGCATAGGAACACCAGTAGGACCATAAAATGGGTTAGGTGGATAGTTGTAACCAGTAGGTCCTCCTACATATGGTTGTTGTTGGCTAGGATAAGCAGGATTTGATGAAGGATGAGAAACATTTGGATAACCCAGTGGGTTCTGAGCATTATAAGCCTGGTTATTTTCTTTCCCATAAGGAGGATAAACACTTTTCCCTTGAGGATGGTAGGGAGTAGATCCTAGAGGTGGATACACATTATACCCATGAGGAGGATAAGGTTGTTGACCTTGAGGACCCCAGGTGGTGTTTGGGATGCCGCCCGGATAAGGTTGTCCATAATATGTTCCATGAGGAACAAGATTCGATACTCCTCCTTGTGGGTTATGATACGAATGCCCCCCAACATGGGGTTGGGTAAAAGTTCCTCCTAAATATACTCCCCATGGTTTTGAAGGGTTTCCAGCAAACGAAGGTTTCCCCTTTTCCAACGGTGGATTAATGACCAGGGTATGAATGGAAAAGGGAGGTTTCCCTCCAGGAGGAGCATTAAAAGGGGGTTGTCCCCTAGGAGGGGTAGGCCCACCATAGAATGGTGGTCCTCCAGGAGGGATAGGTCTCCTAGATGGTGGTTTCCCTCCAGTCAGTTGTATTTGGTTGGCAAGGGTCTGCATTTTCAGGTGAAAAGATGTCCCAACAGGATCGTGCAGAACATGTGAAGTTGTAGAGTGAAAGTTCGTAAAAGTGGGGGTAGGGATTGAAGTGCCTTGGGAATGAGTAGAGGTGATGAGTCCAACATTAGGATGGAATTGTGTTGATGTAACAGTAGGATTAATGACCTGATCAATGAGGTGATTCATAGTTTGACCGGATGGTCCTGTTTCACCAGGCAGGTCATGAGGATCAAAGGGTTGTCGAAAGGATTCGAAATTCTCATAGAGATTGCATCCTGATTAAGTCCTCCATAAAGAATGAGAGGGTGTGGGATTTGTATCTACTACAATGCTAGGATGAACAAGAGTCCTATACTCATCACCAAAGGTTGGTTCTGTGGATCCCATATATGTTTTGGTAAAATCTCTCTATGGCAATCGTGGGACCTCTTCATCTATGACGTTCCCAAGGGAGTCTAAATGAAGAAAAAGTGGTATGAGAGGGGTTAACCACACAGATGTAGTGTGAGGAGTGGCATTATCAACCATAACCAAAGCGCCTTCTAAGTTATCTAATGGAGGAGCAGGAACACTTCCATTGTCAAATTGATTTTCTACCTCTCCACGGTAGTTGTCTTATAGAGGGTTAGGAGGTAAGGGTTGGTAGCCTTCCGGAGGAAGCCCTTGCATCCTACGTGATTGGTGAAGACCTTTATTTTCTACAGACTCAATTTTGGAGAATAACACACTAAAAATCTAGGGCCAACTAACAAAAAGAAACAACATATGCTAATAAAATCTAGGAAAAAACCAAGCAAACAAGACATCTCTCGATGATCGTACTAGTTGGTGATGAAATCCAATGTCATGTGACCAAGTCAAGAAGGGGCTAGGATATGGTGGAACAGTTACAATGGAAACATGCTTAACAAACTTTCACCTTGGTGCAAGCTTCCATGCAGTAATTGTGGATATACCCTCCAAGGAGCCCGAGTGAGTTTGACCAATGTCTGTTCCAGGTACAATGAGACTTCCCTTCACTGTCACCTCATTTAAGTACCTAAGGATTATGGCAAATATAGACACCAACTCTTAGTCTGAAATCAACTCGAGAGGCTCCCACTCATAATCGTGGGTATACCCTCAAGTGACCCCCAATATATGATTCGACCACTACAAAAAGTTAAACCATAGAGGGATAATATCTATAATTCACCCGAATGTGACCTCATGCGTAACCCCTGTGTGAGAGTGGGATACCAAAAAGCCTATACGACAATTGGATTTGACTCTCCCTATCTCAGAATGATAATTTTCATTTTGAAAACTTTGGAGAGTTGTACTCACAGCCTAATCCAAAGTGCTAATCCTAGTCTAATGTTGGTGGAAGATCCTAAAAACAAAAATGTTCTAGATAATTTTTAATTAGCGTTGATTTTATGGCTATTCTTTACTCAAAGGATGCATGACAATGAAACTGATGGTATGATGACTCAAATCCCCAAAAAAATGTGTAAGAAGATGATAAGCAATCTTGTGTTTCGATGAATGGCTATTTAAGGGAAAGAGAGAAAGTTTTTTTCACTATCAAACACTAAGATGCAATGTCCTTATACAAGTGTTTCTCAATGAAATCCAATGCGATGCTAAAAATTTCCGAAATGCCTTCTAATATCCAAACCAATCACTAAAATATGTCTTTTTTCTTATATGTGAATGATAATCAGATGCAATACTTCTAAATGTCAATCCGACTTCAAGATTAAACAATTAGAAGCAAACTTCACACAAAATAAAAAATACACTCTCGTCGTGAAATAAACAAGAAGGACAAAGATAACCAAATTGCAAACAAGAACCAAAAACCTCAAACAAAATAGAAATGATGGAAAGTTGAACTCAAAGATCAAATGAAAAGTTCACAGACCTTTGGATTTCCTCACAAAAATTTTCACTCAATCAAATAAAGGAGAAGAAAACAACAAGTTAACTCTAGGTCAGTAAAGACAAAGAGTTGTTGCAAAGCAAGGACAAATGTCAAAAATCCAAGAAAGATATTAGGAATTCTTAGAAATAATGGTGTTCGAAAGACAATATCAAGATGGATTGACAGTATGGGACCCTGAGCAAATGCCAAAACCCAGAAATAGCTTCAAAAAATGCAAATTTTGGAGAATTTCTCACAAAAAGGGGGATAATGCTCTGGTATAAGGGGAACCAGGGCATTTGAGCACTCTGTGTAAGGCTACAAGGGAGTTCTAGCACTCTGACAACAACAAGGGGGGAGCACTCTGCTCCAAAAACTCGGAAAAATGTCCAAAAACTCAAAAAATGAAGGAAATTCAGTCAATCAGGGTGATCCTGATGACATAATATGGAAATCAAACCATTCTAAGGATCAACATGACAATAAGGAGTATATAAAATTAGTGGGAAAAGGGCCAAAACAAGATCTGAGAATCAAAACAAAAATCAGAGCTCCTCCCCAGTAGAGTCGTTAATTTTTGTTGAAGGTGAATTCCCCTATGGACAAGTGGATTCCCTCTTGGTCTCTAAACTCCAAAGGCCAAGACAGAAGGTGCTTAACATGGAAATTGACTTCCTTTTAGGTCTAATCAAGCTAGTTAAATAAAGAGAAGGAGAAATATATGTACCTTATGAATGACATTTGTCCTTGCAAAGTCCAAGTTGAGCTTCAATCTTGAGCTCTTTGATAGGTCCTGCAAAAAAAAAAAATATACAATGGACTTCCTACTCTACTGATATTAGCTCAATCCTAGATCCATCTACTGTATAAAAACTCATATGGAACAAGTACAAGTTTGAAATAAACATGCTAAGCATTGATTATATTAATTAGAACTAGTAAAATTACTTACAATCCTTTGAATGAAGGTGCAGAAGCCTCTTCCAGTTCTCCTTTTCCAACCCCTTTTCTCAATCAATCTCCACTGATGGCTTTGATGGAATCTCACTCATGAGATCATAAGTTTGATGTGATTCTCCCACTTCATTCTCTGTCAATACCACTTATAGGATAATAAGTTTGGTATCAATCTCAATTTTCCATTTTTCCTTTCACCATGAGAAGGCCTCCTTATATAACCTTGGAGAGGCCCAACCACTTGAGAGATATTTGGGATGAGTTGAGGATTCCTCTCCTTCAGTTGAGGATATCTCCTAAGATCATGCCTTGACCATCCATTTGAATCCAACTACCTTTAGGATTTGAGGGATTCTTCCCTAATTTTCCTCAACAAACCCAGAAACTTCTGAAAAGAGGGTACCGCTCCCCCAAAATGGTGCACAGAGTGCTCCAACACTCCTCAGAGGGGCTCAAGGTGTGTCAACGCTCCCTAACAGTGGGTAGGGGAGCGCTCCTCTCCAAAATTCAATTTTTTTGTGGTTTTCGCAATGAAAAAGGTCTTGTACTTCTTGCCAAGTGATTTTTCTTCTTACAAACTATCCTTTAAAGTGTCTTAAGTGTCTTCATGAGGTCATTATGGGCACGACATAGGCAAGATGGAAGCATTCTTTTTTTGACACATTCAACACTTATAGTCAATATGCGACACTTGCAGACAAAATGTGACACTTGCAGACAAGATGTGACACTTACAACACTCGTAATGATGACACTTGTAACACTATCGAAGTGAGTAATTTTGAGGTGTAACAGTAATGGATCATTAGTTCATCGATTATGAAAAATATCCTTGGCCTGAGTCTAACAATGGGATCTACTTTTCATAAATTATAGATATGTGTAGTTTCTTGTACATAGGTGTGTGGTGTGAGTGCCTTTTTATTTGTGTACATCATATCCAAAAAATCAAAAAACATTTTCTTTTTGGGATTCACTATGCGTTTTGACCTTTCAATCTACTTTACATGTGTTGACATGATTCCAAGGAATTTTTTCTTACAATGATGGGGACATCCATTGAACTTGAGGTACGTGTTCCCAAACTAGCATATAGGGATAGGTTCTACCCTGCATTTCCCAATTTTCATTATTAACCATCCATACTACCAGCATTATGCCTTAGGTTCAAGCTTGAACAATTGCAACATTAGCCCCTCCTTTTTCACATCATAACTAGGTCAGTAGGGCCTCCCCTTCATGGGATCCCTAGTTAGCACCACTATTGTCATTCAGTACCAATGACATGTTTCCCCGTAGTCCCAAAATCCATCCTTTATCCCTACCATGGCTTGAAGAATGAGCCTCGTTTTCCTCTATTCATATACTCTCTGGCCATATCCCGGGGGGGAGGTTCTTGAACATTTTTGTTTTTGTTTAAATGGTCACACTTTATTAGTATTTTTGTATTGTTTCTTATTCCTGCTACATCACCATTTTCTTCTATTCCTTATTGCACCACAACCATGCTTGACCACTAGCCATTTATTTTCTCCCATTTTACAACATCCTTGGACAAGAACTTTTGTTACGAGTGGTCATCATTTGTCGTGTTTTTTTTTGCAGTACATTTCTTAAGTCATGTTCCATGCACATGGAACTTCTTTGAAAACCACTCATTCTCTCCAATCGAACTTACTATTACCCCTTTTTCGTGCTTAGTAATAAACCATGACAAAGGTACAACTTGGAGTCTCCTTTAAGCGCTTTTCAAACTCCCTAAAGGAGTGATATTTTTCCTTTCACACTCATTAAATGGATTCTAAAGTACGTCTATTTGGTGTAAGTTTAACCCTTTTTTGAATCGGATGGACTAATTACGAAAAAAGAAATACTCTAGTAAACCTTGGCTAGAAGAGTTCTCCCTTGTATTTTTTTATACTTTTTAAGAATCAGGGGACTAAATTTATGAAAAATAATACCTTTGGAGTCTTATTTAATTTATTTTCAGACTCTATAAACATGAAAATACCACTGAAATTACCTTCTCTGGACTCTTAAAATTATACATTGAAGGAACCATATGGGATCAAACCCCTCTTTCGTCAAGTTCGTTAAATATGTGATCAGGGACTCATCAAAGATGAGGTATATTGAGCATTTTTTATCCTTCTCAAGCTTGAAAAAAACCAAAGGGGTATGCACCATTTATGGTGGGGGAAAATTTGAGGGGTTTTCAATCTAGTCATCTTCACAAATGGCAGCCATCGATCAAGTCATCCTTGAACAACGCACATGTTTTACATCTATGTACCACAGTTGGTTTATCCATTACCTTTTAATCACTACCATCTCCCTGAGTTCTTAGACTCCACCGAATACTCACTCTTCTAGTCTCCCATGGTGAGTGTTTTGGTCATTACTGATTCAATGCTTCCAAGTCAAGTTATTTTTCATGTCGTTTTGTTCAAGGGAAGTTCACCTATGTTGGCCATTTTCAGTCCTTCAACCCATTTATCCTGACCATCCTTGATTCAATTATGTTATATGTTTTACACCATCTACCTTTGTATGTTTCGTGTCGATTGATGGGGGATACATCAAGGCTCTCCTTCGACAGATTTCATCCTGTCAACACCAAATCATTATCTAGGATCAAAATCTAGAAACTAGTTAGTACCTTGGGTCTTGCAAACATCAGTGGCAAGTTCCCTCACATTCCCAATAGTGGGTTTACATCATTGGCTCCTGTTGAATGCATCTATGAGTGTTCGAATACAACTCATATCTTCACACTCTCTATATTTTACTAGGTATCTTGGTGTCCATCGTCATCATCGGTGGATTACCTAGCGTCTATTAATGGTATCCATTAATGACTGGTAATAAAATAGTTTCTACGATGTTCAAAATCATCTCATCTATTCACATGCTATAGATTAATACCATTCAAGGTTTGAGATGAAGACCTTGGGTTGGGACCACATCATTCCTTTACAACATCCCCTTCTAAGTTGTGATGGAGTTATTCAAGAGTTCTGTGGATATCACTCGGACATCAAGTCATCTCACTAATTTGTATATTGTGACATAGATCCACATTTGTACTTGATCATGTCTATGTTCTCACTTTTTACATGGCTCCATAGTGTATTAGTTTGAGGCCATGATCTAGTCAGTTGCATCATGCATGGATCCACAGTGTAGTGTTCTTGGTAGTTATGCTTAGTTTCTATTACTGAGCATGGGTATGTTCACCTCAGGGATGTTCTTCTTTGTGCAGGACTGATGCTATACATTTCCCATATTCCTTTGCATAAATGTCCATAACTATTGGTCGTAAATTATTTCAACCATAAAGTACCTCTTCTGACCTCATACTTTAGGGGGCATATGTTATACAATTATTTTCCACCTGATTACCTAATGGATATTCTCTAGAGGTTAGCAGGATGAAACATTGATTTATGTCACTTTTCCCTTGACTATACACCATCCTTTTACAGATCATGACCCAAATTTATGGTTGTTCCTTGCTCTCTTGAAAATCGTGATTGATCACATCCTACAGGAATGTAGGGTGTGACCGGATCTGTTACTCTCAAATTAGGAATGTTTACAATAAAATGGGATCAAGATCATATTTCTCGTAATTCAACCTTGAAAATATTTTTATTTTCAGTGTCTTGTTGGAAAATTGGTTGTTGTCATTGATGTCAACCCAATTCATTGGTTTTTGACCCCACAGTTGATGAAGGTATTTGGACATGAAGGACAGTATAGATGAATATACAACACCCGTGGATGGATAGTATATGTCATGCCATTTCTGGTGGTAGGTGTCATGTCATGCAGATCCTCATGGTTGAGGAGAAATGATTTTTTGAATATGACAAAGTGAATTGAAGAAGGAAGTACATGTCAACCCTGAAGATAATTAAATAAAATAATTACAAAATGAGAAAGTTCTAGGTCGAACCTAATTTCAAAAGGCAGTGTCATGAAGAGTATAAATACACATCAAAAAAGATCTCATAATCATCCAAGAAAGTGTGATGGATCTAGCATAAGTGGGTCTCCACTTGTTCTAGGAGTATGTATGGAGTTCAGTGTGGAGAAAATCTGAGGTGACAAAGTATGAAAGGCCCAGAAGTTTCAGACTTGCAAAAACCATAGTTTTCTGAGGGTGTACGTAGGATTATAAGATGACAGGTAGTGTACATAAATGGGATGATAAGAAGACAAGTAGCATACATACGTGGGCTAATAAGAGGACAAGTAGATCCATAAGAAAAGGATCGAGGAAGTTCTAATGAAGGCACATCTTGGTGATCTTGGGTTCATATTTCTGTGTAATGGTTATATTCTATTGATGGTTATATTTTGATGTAAGGGTTTATTATATCTTATATATTATTTGGTGGGAGGAAGGGGAAGGATAGAGGGTTTAACACTCTCTTGATCTTGGAACTTGTATCTTCCTTTGGAGGTTTAACCCTCCATTGAACTTGGAATCTGTAGCTTTCCTTGGAAGTCATTACTTCTCTTGAACAAAAACTTATGATTACTTCTCATATATGGTGCATGGCGTATTGGTGTATCTCTTATACTATTCTTTATTTTTCATTCGATATTATTCATTTTTCGTTGGATATAAGATGAATATATAATCTGATTGAAGTGTAAGTTGAAAAAGTGTTTAAAATTGCACTTGATACTGATTCACCCCCCCTCTTAGTATCAACAATTGGTATAAGATCAAGTTACCTTCAATATAGTTTAACCACTAGAAGGAAGATCCTAAACAATGATGGAAGGGTAAGGTCACATTCCAAATGGGATTCCACCATTTGATGGAAAACATCCGCTAAAAATAGAAAAAATCCACCCAATACAGTTATAAATCCGTAGATACTACTACGAGGGATCGTCAGACATAGTTGTCAAATCTGATGCTCCCACACACACACACATGCAAAGAATATATCACATACCCAACATTCTCCCACTTGTTGTCTTCTTTGCATACAGGGGTCCGAATATTATATAGTCAAAAATCCAGGGCAGTAATGCCCATTGTTACTCTACACCAGGAGAACTTTTCTGTTCTTACAGACTTTGTCAATGAATCTGCAACATTCTTCAAAGTGCCAACCTTTTCCAGCAACACTTTCTTTTCCTCAACCATGTCTCTCACAAAGTGATACCGAACATCAATATCCTTTGTCTTCGAATGATAAGTTGGGTTCCTTGTTAGGAAGATTTCACTCTAACTATCATAATCTAATCTCACTACATGTTGTACCAACCCAATACCTGAACACAATATTTGTAACCATACGGCTTCCTTTCTTGCATGAGTGGATGCCATGTATTCAACTTCTGTAGTTGAGAGTGCCACTACAGCCTGTCTTTTGCTCATCCAACTGATTGCTCCTCCAAATAGGTTAAACACATACCCACCTGTAGATATTTTGTGATCCAAATATCCAGCCTAGTCTGCATCAACAAATCGATGTATGTCCACCACTCTATCCAATCCTCGTCTTCCTTGGTAGCACAATCCATAATTGGTAGTGCCATGAAGATACTTGAAGACTCTCTTTACTCTTGTCCAATGCTCCTTCCCTATTTTTGACATATACCTGCTCAAAACCCCCACTGCATGTGCAATGTTTGTTCTAGTACAAACCATTGCATACATAAAAATGCCAACTGCACTGGCATATGAAACATGGGACATGTCCTCTTCTTCTTCTTGTGTCTCGGGACATTGATCTAGATATAAATTTACACCTATAGGAATAGGAACCTTGACCAGTTTACTTCCATGCATATTAAACCTTTGCAATATCGTCTCAACATATTTTCTCTGATTCAACAAGAGTTTCTTATTTGCATGATCTCTTTTAATCTCCATTCCCAGAATGAAGTTAGCAGCACTGAGATCCTTCATGTCAAATTTGGAGGATAGCTATCATTTCACCTCCTTGATAACATCCATGTTATTTCCTACCAACAGCATGTCATCAACATACAACACTACATAAATGAAGTGATTACCAAACTGCTTGGAATATACATAGTGACTAGCCTTACTTCTTACAAATCCCAATCCAAGGATGTATGTGTCAAACGTTTGGTACCAAATCCTAGGTGATTTCTTCATACCATATAGTGACTTCTTTAGATTATAGACCAATTCTTTATTTCCCTTCACTACAAAGCCTTCTGGCTGCTTCATGTAGATTTCTTCTTCCAGATCCCCATGTAGGAATGTTGTCTTCACATCCATCTGTTCCACTTCAAGATCAAAAGAAACAACAATAGATAAAAGAAATCTAATAGAAGTTAACTTAGCAACAGGAAAAAAAATCTCACCAATTTCAATTCCCTCTACTTGGGAATAACCTTTTGCTACTAATCAAGCTTTGTATTTCTCCACTTTACCTTGTGCATTAAAATTCTTCTTGAACAACCATTTGCTACCAACCGATTTTCTTCCAACTGGCAACTAAACTATATCTCATGCCTCATTCTTATCCAAGGCATCCATTTCTTCAATCATGGACTTCTTCCAAAGTTTACTATCCTTTGAATTCACTACTTCCCTGACAGTTTGGGATCATCATCAGTAATAGATAAAGAAAAATTGGAATGAAAATCAGGTCGACTATACCTTTCTAGTTGCCTTCTATCTCTCACTGATCTCCTCAATACTAGGGTATGAGGTTCTTCTTCTTCTTATTCTACTTCCTCTTCTTCAGATGATTCATATTTTGCATCATCCAATTCAAGCTCTATTTTCTCAGGTTCATCTTGCGTTGGTAGGAATTCATGTTTGGACACATCTTTTACCTCTCTGAAAACAACATCTTGACTGTAAAAAAATTTCTTGGTTTCTGGGTTCCAAAGCTTATAACCTTTCACACCATCTTTATAACCATAGAGATACACTTTTCAGCCTTTTTATCCATCTTACTTCTATTTTCTTTTGGAACATGTACATAAGCGTCAAAACCAAACACTCTGAGATGTTGAAGAGAGGGTTTCTTTCCATACCATACCTTGTGTGGATTTTTAACATCCAACGTTGATGAAGGTGATCGATTGATCAAGTAACATGTTGTACCCACTACCTCTACCCAAAATTCTTGTCCTAACCTGGCACCGCTGAGCATGCTCCTTGATTTTTCCATCAGTGTCCTGTTCATCCTTTTTGCAACTTCATTCTATCGAGGAGTGTATGGATTATTCTTTTGCCTCGCTATACCACACTTCTTATATAATTCTTTGAATTCATTTCCGCAAAATTATCCACCATTATCTTTTCTCAATACCTTTATTTTCTTCTCTGTCTGATTTTCTACCAGATCCTTAAACTCTTTAAATTTATCAAATACCTCAGATTTTTTTCTAAGAAAATAAATCCATGTGTTCCTTGAAAAATCATCTATGAATGAAACATAATACACATATTTACCTAGGGATGGAACAGGAACAGGCCCAAACACATCACTATGTATCAACTCTAAGATCCCCTTTGCTCTTGTAGAACCAGATCGAAATCTTACTCGATTCTGTTTACCATATATGCAATGTTCATAGAAATCAAAATCCAGAGTGCAATTAGACATACCTTCAACCATACCTTTACCGTGTAGTGTTCAAAGGCCCTTTTCTCCAATATGTCGCAGTCTTTGATGCCACAACATGGTCTTCTTTTATGAGACAGTATTGGTCTTGTCTCCTTCATTTCTCTGCTCAGGGACAACAGAACTGTTACAACCATTAGTATAAGTGCTTCCCAACAACCTATACAGAGTTCCACATTGAACTCCCTCATCAACACCATTGCTCCTAGTACCATCTTGCAAGTGTTCTTTCCAAATATAGTATCCACTCCTGGATCATCCAAATTGCTTACAGATATTAGGCTCCTGGAAAGTTTTGGAATGTGCAGAACCCCAGGGAGAGTTCTAAGCCTTCCATATTTTAGCAACAACATAACCCTTCCACGTCCTATGATTTTTGTTTTCGATTCATGTCCTAGGAATACATCACCACCATCATATTTTTCATATTCAGAGAACCACTCCCTGTGAGGTGTCATATGTTATGATGCAATTGAGTCGATCAACCATACATCATGGTCTGCATGTGTACTTGTAGATGCTAGGTAAACATCACCTCCTTCTTCAGTGGAGGTTTTCGCCTTCGTGGAAGAGGTACTATCAGATCCCTTTGGTTTTTAAACCTTCTTAGACTTGCAATCTTTCTTATAATGCCCTGTTTTACCACACTTCCAACATTTCCTCAAATATTTTCCTGGAGACTTAGATCTACCTGTAGATTTAGATCTCCACCCCGAAGGCTTACCATGGTTCTTGTCTTGGGTACGCCCTCTTACAAATAAAGAATCTTTGTTTTGACCATCCATGTTTTTTCCCCTCATCTCTTCAGATAAAAAGGATGCAACTACATCCTCATACTTCAATGTAGATTGAGTGGTGCTACCTATTGCTACAACCAAATTATCCCAAGAGTCTGGAAAAGAACATAACAAAGTAATACACTTATCTTCTTCTGCAATCGTAATATTAACAAATCCAAGTTGACTTACCAAAGTATTAAAGGTATTTAGATGTTCTGTCAAGGAATCTCCATCTTCCATCCTAAGATGATACAACTTCTCTCTAAGAAACAACTTGTTTACCAGGGACTTTGATTGATACAAATTCCCCAACTTATCCCATAGTTCTTTGGCTATAGATTCTCCTGAGATATTCAACAATGCCGAATCTGCCAGGCAGAGTCGAATAGTACTCCTTTCTCTTCTTTCCAACTTCTCCCAATATTCCTTCGACATACCAGTAAGTGGTGTACTAGTAGTTTGTGCACTAGTAGGTTGTGTACTAGTAGCCTGTGTGCTAGTAGACAGTGTACCAGTAGGCTATGTACCAGGATCCACAACAATCCATTGTTATTTGTCTACAAGAAGGTCCTCCATATTCAGCTTCCATAGCTCAAATTTTTTACCGTTGAACTTCTCTATCTCGATTCTATAAGAACTCACCATTCCTCTTTATGCACTCAAATCACCATCGCAAAATCTCCCACTAAACCCAGGTTTATCACTGACCCAAGATAAACTTGATCTATCAAGACTGAGCCAAACCCTCAACAACAAAGGCATCCCTCTGAAGCCAAAAATGAGCTTTGATACCACATGTAAGTTTTAAACCTATGAAGTAAAGCAATACATATAGATTCTTAAGCAAAACATAATTTAATCAATGGCCCATACACAAAGTACACAGAGATTTTATCTCGAAAACCCTCAACTGGGAAAACCTTTATTATATTCATTATCTCGAATTTCACCATTCACTATACAATATATACAATGTTTTTAGGTATTCCGTAGATACCAAAACCCTAATCCCTAATCCGAGATTGTTTTTAGTAAACTACAAAAAATAGCAAAATCCGCTAAAAATAGCAAAATCTACTAAAAATAGCAAAAAACCACCCAACGCAGTTATAAATCCGTAGATACTTCTACGAGGGATCGTCAGATGCAGTTGTCGAATTTGATGTGCCCACACACACACATCCAAATAATATAACACATACGTAGTGGAACCATGGTGGGCCCATAACCCCATGTAAGTTTTAAAACTGTGAAGTAAAGCAATGCATATAGATTCTTAAGCAAAACATAATTTAATCAAAGGCTCATACACAAAGTACACGGAGATTTTATACCGGAACCCCTCAATCGGGAAAACCTTTCTTATATTAATTATCTCGAATTTCACCATTCACTATACAATTATACAATGTTTTTAGGTATTCCATAGATACCAAAACCCTAATCTGTAAACCGGGATTATTTTTAGTAAACCGCTAAAAATAGCAAAATCCCCTAAAAATAGTAAAAAATCGCCCAACGCAGTTATAAATCCATAGATACTATTACGAGGGATCGTCAGACGTAGTTGTCGAATCTGACGTGCCCACACACACACATGCAAAGAATATAACACATACCCAACATTCTCCCACTTGTTGTTTTCTTTGCATACAGGGGTCCCAATATTATATAGTCAACAATCCAAGGCAACAATGCCCATTGTTACTCTACACCAGGAGAACTTTTCTATGCTTATAGACTTTGTCAATGAATCTACAACATTCTTCAAAGTGTCAACCTTTTCCAACAACACCTTCTTTTCCTCAACCATGTCTCTCACAAAATGATATTGAACATCAATATGCTTTTTCTTCGAATGATGAGATGGGTTCTTTGCTAGGAAGATTGCACTCTAACTGTCACAATCTAATCTCACTACTTGTTGTATCAACCCAATACCTAAACACAATCTTTGTAACCATACCACTTCCTTTCTTGCATGAGTGGCTGCCATGTATTCAACTTCTGTAGTTGAGAGTGCCACTACAACCTGTCGTTTGCTCATCCAACTGATTTCTCCGCCAAATAGGTTAAACACATACCCACTTGTAGATCTTTTGCGATCCAAATATCCAGCCTAGTCTGCATCAACAAATCCATGTATGTCCACCACTCTGTCCAATCCTAGTCTTCCTTGGTATCATAATACATAACTGGTAGTGCCAGGAATATACCTGAAGACCCTCTTTACTATTGTCTAATGCTCCTTCCCTGGTTTTTACATACACCTGCTCAAAACTCTCACATCATATGCAATGTCTAGTCTAGTACAGACCATTGCATACATCAAAATGCCAACTGCACTGGCATATGGAACATGGGACATGTCCTCTTCTTCTTCCTGTGTCTTGGGACACTGATCTATAGAGAAATTTACACCTATAGGAATAGGAACCTTGATTGGTTTACTTCCATGCATATTAAACCTCTACAATATCGTCTCAACATATTTTCTTTGATTCAACCAGAGTTTCTTGTTTGCACGATCTCTTTTAATCTCTATTCCTAGAATGAAGTTAGCAACACTGAGATCCTTCATGTCAATTTTGGAGGATAGTTGTGATTTCACCTCCTTGATAACATCCACGTTATTTCCTACCAACAACATGTCATCAACATATAACACTACATAAATGAAGTGATTAACAACCTGCATGGAATATACGCAGTGATCAACATTGCTTCTTACAAATCCCAATCCAAGGATGTATGTATCAAACATTTGGTACCAAATCCTAGGTGATTTCTTCAGACCATATAGTGACTTCTTTAGCTTACATACCATCTCTTTCTTTCCCTTCACTACAAAGCCTCCTGGTTGCTTCATGTAGATTTCTTCTTCCAGATCCCCATGTAGGAATGTTGTCGTCACATCCATCCGTTCCACTTCAAGATCAAAAGCAACAACAATAGATAAAATAAATCTAATAGAAGTTAACTTAGCATCAGGAGAAAAAATCTCACCAAAGTCAATTGCCTCTACCTGGGAATAACCTTTTTCTACTAACCGATCTTTGTATTTCTCCACTTTACCTTGTGCATTAAAATTCTTCTTGAACAACCATTTTCTACCAACTGTTTTTCTTCCATCTGGAAACTCAACTATATCCCATGCCTCATTCTTATCTAAGGCATCCATTTCTTCAATCATGGCCTTCTTCCAGAGTTTACTATCCTATGAATTCACTGCTTCCCTGACAGTTTTGGGATCATCATCAGTAATACATAAAGAAAAATTGGAACGAAAATCAGGTGGAATATACCTTTTTGGTTGCCTTCTATCTCTCACTGATCTCCTCAATACTGGGGTATGAGGTTCTTCTTCTTTTGCTTCCTCTTCTTTAGATGATTCATATTTTGCATCATCCAACTCAAGCTCTATTTTCTTAGGTTCATCTTGTGTTTGTAGGAATTCATGTTTGGAAACATCTTTTACCTCTCTGAAAACAACATCTCGACTGCAAACTGTTTTCTTGGTTTCTAGGTTCCAAATATTATAACCTTTCATGCCATCTTTATAACCAATAAAGATACACTTTTCAACATTTTTATCCATCTTACTTCTATTTTCCTTTGGAACATGTACATAAGCATCACAACCAAACACTCTAATATGTTGAAGAGAGGGTTTCTTTCCAGACCATACATTGTGTGGAGTTTTATCATCCAACGCTGATGAAGGTGATCGATTGACCAGGTAACATGTTGTACCCACTAGCTCTACCCAGAATTCTTGTCCTAACCCGACACCATTGAGCATGCTCCTTTCTTTTTCCAACAGTGTCATGCTCATCCTTTCTGCAACTCCATTCTGCTGAGGAGTGCATGGAGTATTCTTCTGCCTTTCTATACCACACTTCTTACATAATTCTTTGAATTCATTTCTGTAGAATTCTCCACCATTATTTGTTCTCAATACCTTTATTTTCTTCTCTGTCTAACTTTCTACCAGAGCCTTAAACTCTTTAAATTTATCAAATACCTCAGATTTCTTTCTAAGAAAATAAATCCATGTGTTCCTTGAAAAATCATCTATGAATGAAACATAATACACAGATTTACCTAGGGATGGAACAGGAATAGGTCCAAACATATCACTGTGTATCAACTCTAAGATCCCCTTTTCTCTTGTAGCACCAGATGGGAATCTTACTCGATTTTGTTTAACATATATGCAATGTTCACAGAAATCAAAATCTAGAGTGCAATTAGACATACCTTCAACCATACCTTTACCGTGTAGTGTTTGAAGGCCCTTTTCTCCAATATGCCCTAATCTTTGATGCCACAACATGGTCTTCTTTTCTAGGACAGTATTGGTCTTTTCCCCTTCATTTATCTTCTTAGGGACAACGGATCTATTACACCCATTAGTATAAGTGCTTCCCAACAACTTGTACATAGTTCCACATCAAACTCCCCTCATTAACACTATTTCTCCTCGTACCATCATGCAAGTGTTCTTTCTAAATATAGTATCCACTCCTGCATCATCCAACTTGATCACATATATTAGGCTCCTGGCAAGTTTTGGAATGTGGATAACCCCAGGGAGAGTTCTAATCCTTCCATATTTTAGCAACAACTTAACCCTTCCATGTCCCATGATTTTTGTTGTCAATTCATCTCTTAGGAATACATCACCACCATCATATTTTTAATATTCAGAGAACCACTCCCTTTGAGGATTCATATGGTATGACGCACCTGAGTCGATCAACCATACATCAAGGTCTCCATGTGTACTTGTAGATGCCAGGTAAACATCACCTCCTTCTTCAGTGGAGGTTTTCACCTCTGTGGAAGAGGTACTATCAGATCCCTTTGGTTTTTCAACCTTATTAGACTTGTAATCTTTCTTATAATGCCTTGTTTTACCACACTTCCAACAATTCCTCAAAGATTTTCCTAGAGACTTAGATCTACCTGTATATTTAGATCTCCACCCTGAAGGCTTATCATGGTTCCTATCTTGGGTACTCCCTCTTACAAATAAAGAATTTGTGTTGTCACCATCCATCCTTTTTCGCCTCATCTCTTCAGATAACAAGGATGCAACTACATCCTCATACTTCAATGTAGATTGAGTGGTAGTACCTATTGCTACAACCAAATTATCCCAAGAGTTTGGAAAAGAGCATAACAAAGTGATACACTTATCTTCTTCTGCAATCGTAATATTAACAGAGCCGAGTTTACTTACCAGAGTATTAAAGGAATTTAGATGTTCTATCATAGAATCTCCATCTTCCATTCTAAGATGATACAGCTTCTCTTGAAGAAACAACTTGTTTACCAGGGACTTTGATTGATATAAATTCCCCAACTTATCCCATGGTTCCTTGGCTGTAGATTCTCCTGAGACATTCAACAATGTCAAATCTGCCAAGCAAAGTCGAATAATACTCCTTGCTCTTTTTTCCAACTTCTCCCAATCTTCCTTCGACATACCAGTAGGTGGTGTACTAGTAAGTTGTGCACTAGTAGGTTGTGTACCAATAGCATGTGTGCTAGTAGACAGTGTACCAGTAGGTTGTGTACGAGGATCCACAACGATCCATTGTTCTTTGTCTACAAGAAGGTCCTCCATATTCATCTTCCATAGCTCAAATTTTTTACTGTTGAACTTCTCTATCTCGATTCTATAAGAACTCGACATTCCTCTTTCTACACTCAAATCACCACTACAAAATCTCCCACTAAACCCAAGTTTATCACAGACCCAAGATAAATTTGATCTAACAAGATTGAGCCAAACCCTCAACAACAAAGGCATCCCTCTGAAGCCAAAAATGAGCTCTGATACCACATGTAAGTTTTAAACCTATGAAGTAAAGAAATGCATATAGATTCTTAAACAAAATAGAATTTAATCAATGGCTCATACACAGAGAACATAGAAATTTTATACCGAAAACCCTCAACTGGGAAAACCTTTCTTATATTCATTATCTCAAATTTCATCATTCACTATACAATATATACAATGTATTTTAGGTATTCCATAGATACCAAAACCCTAATCCCTAAACCAAGATTATTTTTAGTAAATCACTAAAATTAGAAAAAAAATCACCCAACACAGTTATATATTCATAGATACTACTACAAGGGATCGTCAGATGTAGTTGTCGAATCTGACATGCCCACACACACACATGAAAAGAATATAACACATACCCAAAAAAGGTCACATTCCAAATGGGATTCCACCATTTCATGGAAAACATTATGCATACTGGAGCAACATAACACAAACTTACTTGAAATATTTAGGAGTGGATATTTGGATCTCAGTTTTCAATGGATATAATGTTCTGAAAACCAATCCCACTGATCCAGATGAGAAGAAATTAATGAGTTGCAATGCAAAGTCCATACATGTTATTCTTCTAAGATTGACACCAATTATTTCTAGCAAGGCGATGAGCTACAACAAAACTAAATAGGTGTGGGACAAACTTAAAAGTATCTATGAAGGTGATCCTAAAGTCAAGCAGGTCAAACTTGAATGACACAGGGAATAATTTGAAAATTTGAATATGGATGAAAAGGAAGATATTGCATCCTACTTGCTTCAACGACAGAGGGAATAGTTTGAAATTTTTAATATGGATGAAAAGGAATATATTGCATCCTACTTACTTAGTGCAGATGAAGTTTTCAATGTTATAAGAGGATTAGGAGAAGAGATCAATGAATCCTTGGTTGTACAAAAGGTGTTCATATCACTACCTTTGAGATATGATGATAAGGTCTTTGCCATTGAATAAACTGGGGACTTGACCCAAATGACAATGGATGAATTACATGGGTCTCTCATAGCATATGAAATGAGAACAAGTAAAGAAATGTACCAGTCAGATAAGGAAGAAACCTTTAAATCCATAAAGAATACAAAGGACACAAATTATGACCTTGATGAAGAAGTAACAAATTTTGTAAGAAGGCTCAAGAAGGGAACCGACAGATACAAAGGTAAATCTCCTCTCAAATGATTTAATTGTGGTAGAGTAGGACACATTGTTGAAAGATGACATTATGAAAAAATAAGCTTCAACAAGATAAAGATTTTCTACTTCAAGGATGATGGTAGCTCCTGAAATGAAAGTGATGAAGAAGAAATGGATATAGGAGAAGTCCTCTTCATAACCCAAGAAATCCATAATGATGATCAAAAGAGTTCTAAAGAATAAGAAGTCATTTCTAAAGAAGAATCTGATGAAGTAACAAGCTTTGATTCTTTTTGGGGATACAAAGACAACACAGAAAGCGAACATGAAGAAGAGATTCTTGAAAAATTGAAGCATGCTGAAACTAAAAATAGCAAGCTTAGAAACACAAATAGAAGGCTAAGAAGTGAATTGAGTAGTTCTGAAGAAGATAATCATAATCTTGAAAAGATGATTGACGGCTTGAAGAAACAATTAGAATATTATGAGAAATTGAAAGAAGAATTGGATCACACAAAAAGGGAGCTAATATTAACAATAGAAAAGTTGGAGAAATTTGAAAGAAGAAAATACTTAGCAGTCAAATATCACCAAATGAAAATATAGGAGTAGGATACAATGACAGTTTGAAGACAATAAAACAAGAGAAGGAAGATGAAAAGGATGGAACCAACACTCTAAAGTAAGTTGAAGAACAACAAGAGCAAGATAGAAGACCAAAAATAATGAGTGAGACATCAAGAAGACCCTTTCTCATCAAGCATGAAAGAAATCAAAGATCAATACTCAAAAGGAATGATACACCAAGAAGATCCTCTTCCATCAGGTATGAAAATATTTTTCTTGGTCATTGCTATACTTGTGGAAATTTTGGACACAAGGCAATTAATTGCAGAATAAATGAAAGGAAAAACTATGCAAGATACATGAATGGTGTAAATAGTATATATGGAAATGTTCATGAATTTTTCAACATAAATTGTAATCCATTTGATCCATTAATGGATCAAAATATTGTATGCTACAAGTGAAATAATATTGGTCACAAAACATGAGATTACAAAGATATGAAGGAAGATGATCCTATGCTAAATGTGCCCATACCAACTATAGTGCGGAGAAGGAAAGAGATTCCAAGAAATGAATATTTTCGAATAACATTGATCACCGAAGAATGTAAATAAGAAGATGAATGGTACATAGACAGTGGGTGCTCATCACACATGACTGGGGATCAAAACAAATTTGTCATCTTGAAGAAAAAGAGTGGAAATGTTGCATTTGGAGATAAATCATCAACCAAAATACTTGGAAAAAGGGTTAGTAAATGTTGGAAGTGAAAATGTAAAATCCAAAAATGTCCTATTGGTTGAAGACCTAAAGCATAATCTCCTCAGTGTTAATAAAATGTTTGATCAAGGATACACTCTCACGTTTGACTCCCAAAGATGCAAAATCATAGAACAAGATTCAGGAAGATCGGTTGCAACTGTTACAAGAAGACCAAGTCATATATACATCCTAGACAAGGAGAAGAGAAGGAAGATTGAAGACACACGAACAAGTTCCAAGGAAGAAAAAGACCAGAAGACCAGAAAGAAAAATGAAGTACTATTAAGTTCCATATGTTTAGGG
>ML786552.1:232058-258025 GCA_009831015.1 Picea engelmannii | reverse complement strand
GAAAGACAAGACACAAATCTATTTTTGGAAACATGATTTTATTTTAAAGAATGTAATTTAAAATGGTTTTTAGTTAGTTCTTGGAAAGAGGGCAATTGCCCAAGAACTCATGACAATTTCGTATAAAGTAACAAGAGGGAGAACCTATGGGGGTTCAGAATTATGATTATCAATATATTGTTCTTAGTTACAATTTCTCTCTTTTCTAATTATTGTTCTTGGTGTGATCATCTGAGTTAACCTAAGGATAACCAAAAAATTATAGAGAGAAGGCCACTCTACAGCCGTGGTGATCCTACTTCTTATGAAACTTAGTTAGCATTGTTAATTTCAGTATTCAATTAGAATTTTTTTTTTTGGTCAGTCAATTTCGTATTTGCAATACAATTCTATCAAATTTTTTTATTTTTGGATTGAGTTTACTTTCATGCATAACTAGATAATATTATTTTTCAGCACTTAGTTTCTTTATTATAGTTAGGCTAAAAGTATGAACCAGTTATGTGTACCTAATTTGCAGCAATGCAATCAGTTGATTCAGAGCTGAACAATGTTATTTTATTTTCTTATTTCATGCAACTAAACTTTATGTTTTGTTGTATATTTTTCCAATAGCATAAATTTATGGTTTGCTGCACTAAACAATTGTAGTTAAAGTTTTGATTTACTATATTATTTTTTTTTAAATTAGGAAAACGTAAGAAAAAATATTTATCCCCAAAACCAAAAGAAACAAAACAATAATTAACAATAAGTCCAAGCAACAAAAGCCCAAAAATAAGCATATACTTTGCACAGTTCTTTGAAAGTTTACGTTCCCCAGGTTGATAATTAAAATAGGTTATTGTGGTTAATGGAGTGTTACTTTTTCATAATAAATTTGATTTATCCCCCAAACCAAAAGAAACAAAACAATAATTAACAATAAATCCAAGCAACAAAAACCCAAAAATAAGCATATACTTTGCACAGTGCTTTGAAAGTTTACATTCCCCGGGTTGATAAATAAAATAGGTTCTTATGATTAATGGACTGTCAATTCCAAGCATTGTTTGAGCCCATTATCATTATTACCATTATAAATTTTAACATTCTTTGTATTTCTCAAACCACTTGCCAAAATCATTGAATAAGAGAGTTTATTACTTGCCTTTATCCATTTTCTCATTTTTTGTTTACCATGAATTCTTATCTCTATCATTACATTATCTTGTCCTAGAGGTTCTCCTATAATTTCTGCAAACTCCTTAGTAAATTTGTGCTTTTGCAACCAAGTATGCACAAGAGCAAATCACAAGGATTTAAAATAATTTTTCTACTCAATAACTTCATGAGCAATCCTCATACTCAAACAATTAATTATAGTGATTGTACTATTACATTCAACATTCCATTCCATTTATTTTCCTACAATTCAAAAGTGGGATCTAACAAGGCAGTTTCAACTCTAAATTAGGCGCAATATTAATTTATCATTTCCCATCATTCCCTAAGCAGATCGTATGTTTACAATTATATATTTTTATCTACATCCATGGAATTTCATAATTGTTCATCAATGGAAGATATACATATTTCAATCCTTCATTTTCTAAGGATTTCATAACCATTTGACTCATATAAGAACATAATTCACCTTTTGTAAATGTCCAACCTCTTATTGGCTATTAATCATTCATACTACGTCATTCAAAAATCCTTTCCATCTAAGCATGAGTTATTTAATACAATTTATTTCCTTAAAAGTGAGTCTTCAACTATACTTCCATATTCGTATCATGATAGTCCATCAACATCTAAGTCCTTATTCAACCTTGATCTAATCCCAACAAGTAGTATTTTTTTATAACATTCTTGATACTGTACTTCCATATAGGACAACCTCCAGCCTAATATTCAACATATCCTCCTTTATTTTTCTACTCTTCTCATCAATGTTCCTTTCTTAACTTATTTACTCAATCGATTATTCCTTACAGAAGATAGGATAAACTATTTACTTACTAATGAGTTATGTCAATATAATATTAATAGTCATTAACTTGACTCAATTGCCTCCAAAATTTTCCAAGTCTTTAAATCATCATAATAGGATTTGTTCCTAAGGTAAACTTCTATTGTTAAAGTTGTGTTATATTCTTTGTAGAAAGGCCATGCAATCATGTACATAGTTTTATTTATGGTATGAGGATTTTGGCATCTCTATGTATTGTGTGTACATGTCATTGTTGTTTTATTTTTGTTAAGTATTTGTATGTATTTTCTCACTTACAAAGGTTTTGAAGTTACACTTACAAGTTCATGGATTTGATTTCTACTCAATAGTTATAAAATAAACAACATTCCATATAAAGATGTATTTCAAATAACTAACGAAAAATAGAAAATGTCCATGCTTTCTTCACTTAAACCATACATGGTTGTCCTTGTCACCATAATTTGGCAAATTGAAATACTTCCTTAAGGTTTCATAAAATCAATAGGTCCATAACATATATATACAATAAATGTAGAAAATTCATGATATATATATACTAAAAGTTCAGATATTTCATCTCTACTCAATAGTTGTAAAATAAACATTATTCCAAGTAAGGATGTATTTCAAATCATTAAGGGAAAATAGAAAAAGTCCATGCTTCCTTCGC
Source organism: Picea engelmannii (assembly GCA_009831015.1). NCBI lineage: Eukaryota > Viridiplantae > Streptophyta > Pinopsida > Pinales > Pinaceae > Picea > Picea engelmannii. The sequence goes on along the minus strand of ML786552.1, from coordinate 255,377 downwards.
TTAGACCATATATGACTCTCCTTGTCACCATAATTTGGCAACGTGAAATACTTCATCAAGGTTTCATACACTTAATAGGGCCATAACACACACACACACACACACACACACACATATATATTAATTAATTAATTAGTGTCACTTTTTACATGTTACTTAACATTCTACGCTATTATAGGATAAAGGTAAGTGTGGATAGACATAGCTTCCCTTTACCATATTTTATCGGTCCTAATATTTATCGCATACAAAATATTGTACAAGGATGTCTTATATAAAAATAAGGTTAACAACAAGCATGTGGTTTTATTAGGCACTAGTGTTGTAAGTGTGCTCTGATACCATATGTAACGCACTTCTAGGCATTATGACATCTAATATGTGCTATGATACCATACATAACGTCCTTCTAGGCACTATGACATATAATCAAAGTAATTATATAAGTCTGTAACATCCATCTAAATTAACTCCAAATTATATCATTTCTTTAAATTTATTCTTAAATAATTTTTTCATAACTACTTCATTAATTTAAGTAGTGAGGTCTTAGTGATGCTTTATTTTATTTTAGTTTCATACTTAGGATTCTTCAACTTTGCATCACTCTTTTTAATTCGATATTCTTTAACCATTTAAGGTCTTAGGGCTAACATGCTCTTCTGAGATACTTGCAAGATTTGTAATTTCAATATTCAACTAGTACCTTATTTCAAATATATATATATATATATATATACACTATATTAAATTAATTTACTTTTTGAGAATTTAGTATATCGAATATTCAACTCAATATTTAAAGCAATATTACTAGATAATATGTCAAATTTAAATGCTAACAAGTATATTGACTTAACAATGCATAATCACCAACTGAAATTCAAATTTTTTATTTTAATCACTTTTTTCAAATAGCTTAAGATTAAATGACTTTCTGATAAAATAAAAGTTCATGTAACATGGATTCATCACATTGATTATGGAAATAGAATGAAATCTATTTCATAATGAACATAATTACTAAATCATTCACGCTCTCTCACATTGGTTCTAATTTCAATTGCTTTTACTCAATGCATCCATATCCAAATTCCTTGTGCTAGAAATTCAACCCTTTGTGTTTTCAAAGTATGAATAAGATTTCTAAACAATTTAAAATATTTGTGTGTCCCAATCATTGGATCAGTACCAGTTTTGATATCTCTCCCATTGTCATTTCCAAGTATCCAAGATAACCAATTTGTTATTATGGAGATAGATGAAGTGAGAGCTTTCCAAATATTTGAAATACCAGACCAACTTTTCCTTCCCTCCCTAAACTATTCAGTCACATATTTTTTTCCTTAGGCACATATTATTTAAAAACAAACCCTATACAAAGAAAGAAAAGTTCTTAAATGGTCACAAAATTTGCATTATGTACAGAGAGTGCTAAAGTTAAGCGAATGGATTCTATATCCTAATAACCATGAATTTCTTAGACTGGTTTTCGAGATTCAAATGTTGTTAGCAAACTTGGAGTGAAATTACCCTATATAAATATCTTCGCCTCGACATACTGCGTTATTTTTAAAGCATTCCACACTTTGAATTCAACGGTTTTAACAAGGAACCAAATACAATATCCCGAGATCTGTATAAACTTATAAGCCTAGACTGAGGGTTTGGATCCTAGTTACCAAGTTCGAATTTGGATTCGATTAAATGAAATAAAAATTTAAATTAAAAATTAAAAATTAAAAAAAAATTCTATAGTATACATATTAGATATATATACTTTTTTCCTAATTATTTATGTATATATTTTTTAATTTAAATAACTTTTAATAATTTTGGATAGTCTAAGGCCTTAGACGTGCAATTTATCAATTCATAAGAAAAACAAATCTACTTATTTTTATCTAAGATCTCTCTCCAATTGCCCAATAATAAATACCTATTTTAAAAATGTTTGTGACCACTTCTTATAAATTTACCCACTTTCACAGTTCAAGCTCAAATTCTCTCATTTCTTGTTGTCCTGGCTAAGGCCCAACTCCATCTCGACTTTTTGACTCCCTAACTAATGAGTCTTATCTTTCCATCGGGGATTTAGACTGCATGGCACTTCTCTTTCCACAAAGATTATATGGCCAACAAGATAGATGGAGATGACAGTTCCACAAAAAACCTCAGAAAACCACCCCTTATTATCAAGGCGTTACTATATGGAGTAAGTTTTCCTTTCTGAGATCTATTGTAAGAAAATATATATCTATATATTTCTGTTTATGTGCCTTAATATAACTATGTGCATCTCTATGTAAGAAATAAACTATATAGAAACTAAATAATATCTCCATAAACCAATTTGTTTGGGAGATGTTCATTCATTTCTATTTCTATCTCATCAGGACCTAGCTATCGATAGCCAGTAGCCATAGAAATATGCTTGTAGCTTGGGTTGTTCAACCCATAAAAGGATTGTGAATAAGAATCCTAAAGCACCAGACATGGATATCATGTCCTCTCCAGGTCTTATTCTGGGAGAGTATTGGGATAAAGGACCGAAGAACTTGCTAAGATTACCTCAAAAATAAAATATTTGAATAAACCCCCTATTGGCATGGGCTCGCCACCATCAACGGGATGCCATCACGGATGATCACATTTACCTTAGAACAATAAATCAAATTGCAGGTCACACTTTGCACCAGACACGTTCTATCAGGCAGGTACTACTCCAAATCTCCAAATTTGTGTGGGTAAGCTATGAACCATGCGAACCGTATCGAATTTCACCAAATTATTAGTTGTTTGAATCAAATTATTGAATTTCCCAAAACAAATTCCGATATCACTGAATTGTTAGAGATAATCTCTAGTTTTATACCTACCTATCAAGTTGTTTGCTAGCTCATGGAGTTTAGTGGAGTTAGACTCCAGTTCACATTGAGTTTAGTTTTAGTTAAGAGCAATGATTCATAGATCTGTTGGATCATTATTACACTTTGTGTAACCTATTTAATACTTAGACGAGTATTGAAACCCCAATCGATTCCTGCATTCTTGTGTTGTATTTTTGTTCTGCCTTTCTCTCCAAACATTTTCATGGTATCAGAGTTGGCTATTTGGGTGTGACTCCCTCATGGGAGAGCCCAGGAAGATAAGATCCCGAGGATGTAGTCCTATGTATGATTAGGTGTAGGAGTAGGGGTAGAGAGGTAGAAATAATAGTTGTTGTTTGTATAGTTGTACTTTTGTTGTAACTGCGAACAAGGAGCCAATCAAGTCCAATGTGGAGATTTTTAGTTGTTGAAGGAGAAGGAAAATTTGGGTGGTCTTCCTAGTGGAGAAACAATCTAGAGATTTATCTTTGCGGCCCCATTCTAAGTTTTACAATTTTCTATCAGTCTTGACATTGGCTGAGTTCATAGAATAACTCATGGAGGTGAATCTTTGTGAAGGAGAGCCTACTCTGTAAGGTATTGGACCTATTATAATAGCAGAAAACATAAATACTACAGAGAATAACAACATAACAACACAATATATGAAACCACAACACCAAAATAATACCTTTATCGATAGGAAACAATGTTTGCTTGCCTCTTCGAGGGTGCAATCTCTAGCAGAACAACACTCGATTACAATAATTATGAAGACAAATATTTCTCATGCCCTCGACTCCTATTTATAGTAAATCTATCTACCAAATTAACAATCTAGAGGAATATCTTCTAGAAGCAGAAGCTTCTTTTAGGTCTTCTTACGTTTGACTTCTTCTTCTTTATTACTAGGTCTTATTAATATCATCATTTATTACATGGAAAACATATTATTATACATACATGATGGGTTACGGAGGTTAGGTCGCTAACATTCCCTCCCCCTTAGAAACAACCTTGTCCTCAAGGCTTGAGATGAGGAAATTGTTGCAGAATGGTAACTGGATCCCAGGTGGCATCTACTAGAGTTGTATCTTTCCATTGTACTAACTCTCCCTTGATGGTGCATTGATGGATAGGACATTCACGCTGGTCCAAAACTGATTGTGGTTGAAATGAGATGGAGCCTTCTTTATCTAACTCGGGAAGACTGGTTTGATTTTAGCACTTTGTTCCAATCACCTTCTTTAAGCATGAGACACGAAAAACAGGGTGGAGCTTAGAATGACTGGGCAAAGCTAACTGATATGCCACTTGTCCCACACTCTTAAGAACTATATAAGGACCATAAATTTGGGCATCAATTTCTGACAATGGTCATCCTTGAGTGAAGTCTTCTTATAAGGCTGCAGTTGAACAAACACCTATTCCCCTTCAACAAATTGACATTCTGAGTGACCTTGATTTGCTTGTTGCTTCATGTGATTCTGATTCATGACCAAATTCCCTTTGAAGGTATGGAGAATAGCCTCTCGAATTGTAAGAGTGTGGCTAACCACCTAGACCTTCGAGACATCGAGCATGTATGAGAGAACTGAAGGTAGATTTTGTTCATATACTGCTTCAAAAGGAGTGATGTGAGTAGTTGTATGGTAAGAAGTGTTGTACCACCATTCAACTAGGGGTAACCATTAATCCCAGTAATTTTTCCTCTTAGATGAAAAACACCTCAAATATGTTTCCAAACACTTGTTGACAACTTCAGTTTGGCCATCAGTCTTGAGATGATAGGTTATGCTGAGATGCAAATGGGTTCCCTATATTCTAAAAAATTATTGCCAAAACTTGCAGGTGAAAGTGGGATCTCGGTTAGAGACAATAGAATGAGGCATGCCATGAAGCTTGAAGATATGATCCATGAAACGTTGATCCACTGTGGATGCAGTGAATGGGTGTTGGAGAGCACATTGATCCAAAAATGAAAGGTATTAATAACAAAATGACATTAACTTGATCCTCATGAATGATTAAATAGTTCATCCATCATTAATCATGCTACAAATAAGAGAATATAACAACAAGAAGAAAGAGAAATAGACACAAAGAACTTATTAACGAAGTTCACCAATGTGTGGCTATGTCTCCAGGCCTGCTTCCAAGTGGAGGACTGCTTTATTGATCTTTAATTCTCAAGTTCTCTTTACAATGACTCTTTTTTGTTACAAACGGGATTTTGACTTGTTGTACAAGACCTCCTTGTGCAGATGCACACATGCCTCAACTATATCCTCTCAAAACATGACTCAATGCCCCTCAAAACATGAGAAATGGGGCATTAGCTCAAGATTCTCTTCAGATTCCCTGCAATACAAAAGTACCCTCAAAAGCTCAAAGGTCCTAGTTTATATATATTTTTAGGATCAGTTATGGAAGCCCAACTTCCCACAAAGATTTGGCCTCTTTTTGGGATCAAATCCCCCTCCAAATAGCCAAGAAATCTCCAAAAAGGCCCAATATAGGAAAAAACTATAACAAAATAACAACTATGATATAGAAATCAAAATAAGCCCCTAAAGGTTTGGTGTGCGCCCCTTTTGCAGGATCATATGGTCCATATGGCCAAGTGTCAACCCAAATGGGTGATACACATTGGCCCCTTCTTCGTTAGCTCCTGGTCTGATGGCGCATGCAATGGGACCGACGACCCGATCGGATGGATAAGCCCCCGCCAATCGGCCCTGGCCACGATCACAACTCTTGGTCACGTGGTTGGTTGAGTGTTGGTCCCATGGCCCGTGCCTTGCCTTATGGCATAGTTTATATGTGTCAGGGTTTAAAAAAAACCGCATGTGGATGTATGGTTGCAAAAAGACCAGGGGTTGGGGCTTATCCTCAGCCCTTTATTCCCCGACCATTACAATATTTACCCCTTAAATATTACGTTGTCACCATAGAAGTTAAGTTCTATGATGGGTGGGCTGGTAGCCCGGCCCTACCCAAAATGTTCCCCCCGTGCCCAAATGTTGCAGGTTCGACTCTGGTGGAGTCCATAAAATTTTACAACAACAACCAATGAAGGGGTGCCATGTGGCACCATTACATTCACCCACGATGGTGACACTTGTCAAGCAATGATTCATCCACATCTGCCACACCTGCCCAATCAGCAAGTCAATCCTCTTCCACATCATCGTACAATCAGCTGCCACATATCAACTCCAAATGATGCCATGTCAGCATGATGACATCATCATGATGTCATGTTGATGTCACTTTTTGCACTGCTGATGTCAGTGTTGACTTTTGCCTGTTGTTTTTGCATGTTTGGGAATTTGATCAGAACGCGATAACTTTCTCATACAGTGTCCATTTGAGAAAGTAAATATATAGCTGAAATTAGCACGACGAGACAGAAGAAATGGAATTGGTTTCGTCTGATTCCGAGAAATTTTATTTTTGAGCATTTTCTGGACCTGAGGATCCTCCTGGATCAATCCTCCCCAGTTGGAATCTTTTGGAACACCAAAATTCTGGTATGAGTTGGTAAACAAGTGAGGATACTATACCCTAAATGTTTTGGTCTCCATCCACTTGGCATGACTTGGATTTGTGCCCTTCAATCCCACTCAAAGATACTCCACATCACCCCTGCAAGAAGTACAAACTCTTTTGTCCAATATGGTGTCTTCCTGCAACTAATTCATATACTCAGGAGAAAACAACTCTATGGAAGGAATCTGAACACTCTCTCCTTGATCCTTGATCATAGGAGGCTCATACAATCTCAAGTTTTCCACATTTACAATTGAATAAATTTGCATATATGGAGGCAATTCTAACCAGAAAGCATTAGAACCAATTTTGTCTAAAATTTTGAAAGGAACATAATGAATTGGTTTTAGCTTTTTACCCTCCCCTTGAAATATTTCCTTGATGATGTATAACCATACTTGATCTGCCACTTTGAACTGATGATCAACTCGATGCATGTCATGTCTCGCATTGTATTTGGCTTGGATTTTATCCAACTATTCTTGTATTGCCTAGTGAATTAACTGGATCTGTTCAATGAACTTTGTAGCCTTCTCCACATCATTGTGTCTGTCTACTACAATATCTTTCCCAAAGACAAAATAGAAAGGAGATTTTGGCAAGTATCCCAAACATGTTTCAAATGAATATCTCTGAGTAGAAGATTGTTTTGGCTCGATTATACGCGTGTTGCACATAACACAAATGTTCATCCCAAAGCTTAGGATGTTTGTTGCAATATGCTCAAAGTAGATGCACTATTGTTCTATTCACCACCTCTGTCTACTCGTCTGTTTGTGGATGAAATGGTGTGCTATTATTCATTCTGGTGTCCATAAGTTCCCACAAGCTTGACCAAAATTTCCCCATGAACTTGGAGTCTCGATCAGATACAATTGAAGTAGGTAACTCAAAATGAACCCATAGATTTTCAAAGAACATTTGCATTGTTTGTTCATCTGTGACTTGATTTTTACAAGGAATTAGAACACACATCTTACTGAACATATCCACAACCACATACAAGTAATCATCATCTTTCCTAGACATAGGAAATCCCCCCACAAAATCCATAGATACACTTTCCCATGGTCTAGAAGGAATAGGAAGTGGAGTGTACAATCCTAGCTTTTTGTTACTTGGCTTGCTTATTGCATGCATAGTACATCATTTTACATACTTGGACACATTTTCATGCATTCGAGGCCAATAACAAAACCTTTGTAACTGAGCAACTATTTTTTCTACACCAAAATGTCCTACTATAAGAGAAGTATGTGTCTCCCTAATTACATGGACTCTTTCACTTTCTAGAACACATAACTTGCCCAAATGATACAAAAAATTTTCTTTAATATGATAATTCAATTCTTCTACTCTTTTACCATGACTTAAATTTTCATATACTTCTTTAAAATCTTTGTCCTCACCATATTGTTCAATGTAACTTTCATGAGTAATTGAATTGTGCTTAAGGATTGTAGCAATTGTACTAGGAGGTCTTGATAACATATCATCAACTTTATTATGAATGCCCTTTTTATATCTAATGACCAAACGAAACTGTTGTAAAAACCCCATCCATCTAAAATGCCTTGATTGTTGTAGCTTAGTTTGTGATTGTAGATACTGTAATGGTTGGTGATCAGTATGTATTATTATTTATTTTCCCATTAAGTAATGTTTCCACTTTTTAACACTTTGTACTAAATCATACAATTCTTTAACATAGGTTGGACAGTTAATTACTGTTGTAGTGAAGGTCTCAGAATGATAGTATATGGGATTTTTGTGATGCATCAGCACTGCCCCCATGGCATAGTCACTTGCATCGATTTCAATTTCAAAAGACTGTTGGAGATATGGAAATTACTGAACAAGAGTTGTATTAATCTTCACTTTCAAAGTGTCGAAAGCCTTTTGTTGGATTCCTTCCCATTGGAATCCCTTTTTCACACTTGTCAATGCATGTAAAGGAGTTTCAGTTAGAGAGAAGTTTGCAATAAACTTCCTCCAATAATGTGTTTCCCCCATGAATCTTCTTACTTCAATTAAATTTGTAGGCTTTGGAAAATTTACAATGACCTCAACTTTAGAGGGATCAATCTTGAGTTCTTCACCCCCTACAATGTAGCCCAAATATACAAGAGATGTTTTTCCAAATTCACATTTTGATGACTTTACAAAATGTTTCTATCTCTGCAATACTGAAAGTATCTGCCTAACATGTTGGAAATGCTCTTCCCTAGTCCTACTGAAAATAAGAATATCATCTAAGTAGACTATTAAAAAATCATCAATGAATGGCATGAATACATCATTCATTACCTGCATAAAAGTAGCAGGTGCATTAGTAAGCCCAAATGGCATCACTAACCATTCAAATAATCCTTGTTTTGTTTTAAAAGTAGTTTTCCATATATCCTATTCAAAAACTATGATTTGATGGCAACCACTTCTTAAGTCTAACTTAGTAAAATAAACCGAATTTTTCAATTGATCTATTAAGTCATCAATGCGAGGAAGAGGGTAACGGTTTTTTACTATGATCTTGTTCAAGGCTCGTAAATTAATGCACATGTGCCATGTGCCATCTTTATTTGGCACCAGGATGATAGGTGACCCACATGGAGAATTGCTTGGTCTGATGACCCCTTGTTCAATCAACTCTTGTACCCGTTTCTTTATCTCTGCATTTTCCAAAACTGATAACCTCTACATTCCAATGTTAGGAAGAGGAACTTCCTGCTACAATTGTATCTCATGTTCAACTTGTCATTTTGGAGGTAATCCTTTCAGAACTTGAAAAATATCATCATAGTCAAAAACAAATCTAACTAAATCATCTTTCAAACTTGTGTCACAATCCTGAAAAGTATCAATTCTGATAGTGTCCTTAGCTTTTATGACCATTAGTAAATATCGTTTACTGACATTTACAATTCTCTTCATTTTCCCTCAGTTGATTAGTGATAGATTCAATTTCTTCTGATGAGCCCTTACAACATATTATTTTCCATCTTTAGTTTATTGATACGTATTGTCTTCACGATTGAATATTTCCTTTCTATCAAATAGATATGGACTCCCAAGTACAATACCACATATATCAAGTGGAACCACATCTAACTCAACCTCATCTATAAATTGTGAATTGATGGAAAACTTTAGAAAACATTGTCTATTCACTTGCAACTGATTATCATTGTGACTCCATCCTAATGGATATGGATTCTTATGAGGTTTAGTAGTTAATCCCAACTTTTTAACAATTGTCTCTGATATTAATTTTACTTGTCAGACATTGTCATATAGAGTATCAATTTTTGTATGTTTAGAACTTACTCTTATGTGAAAAAGTTATGTTTGTTTCATCTCATCAACTTCATTATCAACTTTTAAAGACTGAACTGAAGAACTTGTACTAGTTTTGGAATTTTCACCTTTGATTCTTGTGACTGTGACCTTGGTCTCATCTCCCGAATCAGACCCCAAGTTTGTTTGAACTGTTGCAGTAGTCTTTGGCTTCCCTTTATACCTGAACTTTGTTGGTTTCAATTATGGGTGAAGGATCCAACAACGATCCTGACTATGGCCTTCTTTATTACAATGATTGCATGTAGGTTTTTCCTTCTTCACTATATTAGTCTTCTTTCCTTTAAACTTATGTTTACCCTTTCATTTGTATTTTCCTTCAGTAGGTTTAAATGGTTTTACAAAATCAACATTTACATTATTTCCTCTAGATTCAAGATGAGTCGCTTGCACACACACCTCATCTAAGCTAGTTGGATTAAACATAAGAATGGTATGTCGTAAATAGATATGCAAATCACATATGTACTTAAGAAATGTCTCTTGAGTATCCAATGGTATTCCCAACAATAAATCTCTTTTCTAAAAATCCTGTGTATAACTTTGAATAGTTTGTCCCTTTAACTGCCTAAAGTTCTGCCATGACATAATAGCTTGTTGCATATAATCTAGAGGATAAAATTGCTTTTGTAATTCAGATGTAAAATCAAGCCATGAAGAGAGAGTCTTACCGAACTTTTTAAGATCCTATTTTTTCCCACTTTCCCAGCATACAAGAGAGTTTCCTCCCATCTTGAGACTAGCAAGCTGGATCATAGTCTCCTCATCTATGATTTTTTGTATCATGCAATATACTTTAATTTGTCTTATCCAATTATATAACTTTTCTGCATTTAGTTACACATCATACAAAGGTAAATCAAACTTAACATCAAGATTTAACAAATGCATGTCAAACATATGCTTATGTGTATGCTTTTGTATAGTATGTGTTGTAGAATGAGAACTAGCATTTGAAGAAGAAGGAGAAGAAGAACGAGAAGAAGGTGGTGAAGGAGGAGGCTTTGAAGATTATCCTTTGGCTTCACTTTTCTCCTTCGTAAGAGGTTCTCCTGGAACAGGTTTATTTCTCTCCAAGAAATCATCATATAACACTTTGACCATTTCTGACATGGAGAAAAATGTTTTTTGAACTCTCTAGTTCGTGGAGAAGTTTCTCCTTTTGGTGCCATTATTTTCTTCCTCAACACTCATTCTATTTATAAAATGAATTCATTCAACGATCCTTATCCTCTTCGATATTTGGATCTTGTGAGAATCCAATCCTGCACTTGTTAAACCTTCCAACACAACCAAAGTTCTGATACCAAAATACTTGATCCAAAAATGAAAGGTATTAATAACAAAATGACATTAACTTGATGCTCATGAATGATTAAAGAGTTCATCCATCATTAATCATGTTGCAAATAATATAATATAACAACAAGAAGAAAGACAAATAGACACAAAGAACTTGTTAACGGAGTTCACCAATGTGTGGCTACGTCTCCAGGCCCGCTTCCATGTGGAGGACCGCTTTATTGATCTTTAATGCTCAATTTCTCTTTGCAATGGCTCTTTGTTGTTACAAACAAGCTTTTGATCTATTGTAAAAGACCTCATTATGAAGATGCACACATGCCTCAACTATCTCCTCTCAAAACATGACTCAATGCCCCTCAAAACATGAGAAATGGGCCATTAGCTCAAGCTGCTCTTCACATTCCCTGCAATACAAAAGTACCCTCACAAGCTCAAAGGGCATTGTTTATATATTTTTTAGGCTCAGTTATGGAAGCCCAACTTCCCACAAATATATGGCCTCTTTTTGGGATCAAATCCCCCTCCAAATGGCCAGGAAATCTCCAAAAAGGTCCAATATGGGCAAAAAGTATAACAAAATAACCACTCTGATATACAAAATCAAAATAATCCCCTAAAGGTTGGGCGTGTTCCCTTTTTGCAGGGTCATATGGTCCATATGGCCAAGTGCCAACCCAAATGGGTGATACACATTGGCCCCTCCTTCGTTAGATCCAAGTCTGATGGCACATGCAATGGGACCAAGGGCCCGATCGAAAAGATAAGCCCCCGTCGATTGGCCCTAGACATGGTCATAGCTCCTGGTCGTGTGGTTGGTTGAGTTTTGGTCCCATGGCCCATGCCTTGCCTCATGGTATAGTGTATATGTGTCGGGGTTTAAAACAAACCGCATGTGGCGGTATGGTTGCAAAAATACCTTGGGTTGGGGCTTAGCCCCAGCCCTTTATTCCCCAACCATTACAATATTTACCCCTTAAATATTACGTTGCCTCCATAGAAGTTAAGTTCCACGATGGGTGACCTGGTAGCCTGACCCTTCCCAAAACATTCCCCCCACTACTGTAGGTCGTGGGTTTGACTTTGGTGCAGTCCATAAAATTTTACAACAACAACCAATGAAGGGGTGCCATGTGGTAGCCCATGACTGGGCCATGTGGTAACACTACATCTTCCCATGATGGTGACACTTGTCAAGCAATGATTCACCGACATCTACCGCACCTACCCAGTCAGCAAGCCAATCCTCTGCCACGTCACTTTACAGTCAACTTCCATGTTTCACCTCTAGACGATGCCACATCAGCATGATGATGTCATCATGACATCATGTTAATGTCACCTGTTGTACTGTTGATGTCAGCATTGAATTTTACCTGTTGACTTTTTGCATGTTTGTGAATTTGATCAGAACGTGATAACTTCCGCATATGGTGTTTGTTTGAGGAAGTAAATATATGGTCGAAATCAGTGCGATGAGACAGACGCAATGGAATTAGTTTCACCCGATTTTGAGAATTTTTATTTTTGAGCATTTTCTAGACTTGAGGATCCTCCTGGATCACACATAAATGAACATATTTATAAAGATGATCAATGACCACAATGATGGCATATTTATTGCCCAATTTAGGTAATCCAACAATGAAATAGATATAAATATCCCTCCAAATAGTGGGTTGAATCAAAATCATTTGTAGTGTGTCAAGGGATTTGACTGTTTCTCCCTTGTTGCATTGATAAACATCACATTCCACCACAAAGGTAAGGACGTCCTGCTTCATACCATTCCCAAAAAAATAATGTTTGACCCTGTCATAGGTTTTGGTTGACCCTGTCAAAAAAGAATGTTTGACCCTGAATGCCCAGCTATGGGTGTAGCATGAAGCTAAGAAAGCATTGTGGATTTAAGTTGTGATTGTTTGATTAAATATCGATGACCTTTGTAGTGAAGCTCGTCATTGTGCCAAGAGTACCCTGGAGAAACTAGATAAATGTCTTGCAATTGTTGGATTAGATGTGAAAGTTTGGGATCTTGCATCCATTCCTAGAAAACATATTGGAGCCAATCTGGTACAATGAAGGAGAGAGGAAAGATGGACCCTTCATCTTCATATTTCCTTGAAAGAGTGTCTGAAACCACATTATCTTTGCCTTTCTTATAAATGATCTCATAATCATATCCAAATATCTTGGTCACCCATTTTTGTTGCTTTTGGGATAAAAGTCATTGCTCTAGAAAATACTTAAGGTTCTGATAATCTGTCTTAATTTGATAGCATTTCCCCAATAGATAAGGGTGCCAGAGATCCACAACATGCAGAATTACCAACATTTCATTTTCATAGATAGATTGGCCCAAATGGCGCTCTAACAGTTGTTTTCTAATGAAGGCCAAAGGTCGACCATATTACATAAGGACAATGCCAATTCCTTTCCCTCTAGCATCACATTCCAAGATGAAGGTCTTTCTAAAGTCGGGACGGAATAGGACAAGAGTAGTGGACACAACCTCTTTCAAGGATTGGAAGGAGTGATCATCTATTAGATTCCAAATGAAAGAATTCTTTTTAAGGAGAGCAATAAGAGGCGCCGTAATTTTTCCATAATTCTTAACAAACTTGTGATAATATCTTGTTAAACCAAGAAACCCACACAAGCTATTTATATTATTGGGGCAAGTCTAATCCATCATAACTTCAATTTTCTTAGGATCCACCCTTACACCATCCTTCCCAACAATATGACCCAAATACTCCACTTCCGAGGCTCTAAAAGCACATTTAGATTGTTTGAGGAAAAGTTGGTGCTGAGAGAGTAGATGGAGAACTTGATCGACATGGGAAAGATGGGTTGTCCATGTTTTTCTATAGGTGAAAATATCATCAAATAAAACTAAGACAAAATGACAAAGAAAATGATAGAATACATGATTCATGAGGCTCTGGAAAGTGGAGGGAGCATTACACTGTTGAGATTCAACAAGAAGATCCTAGTGAAAATTATGCACCTACACTAGGATGGAGCCTCAGACTATTTTTAGGTGGAAGTCTATTTTTAGATGATGAGAAAATTTTATTTATAGATGATGTCTATTTATATATGGTGAGTGGATTCTATTTATAGATGTATGTCGACTATTATTATCCCTTAATAATAGTTGGACAATAAATATTAATCTATTCTCAATTAGCACTTAGAAATAGTTAACTGAAGTGGAAAATTAGTTAGCTATAGGAAATTCGAGTTCAAAGGTTGGTTGGTGGGACATGCAAGTCGAATTAGTTGTAACTGAGTGATTCAAAGTTGTAACAGAGTTGGATGTGTAGTTATGTGAGTTGTAAAGTAGTTTAACTCAGTTAAGTGAGTTAAGATCAGTTGTACTAGTTGTAAATGAACTTACACTAGTGAGAGATCAGTGAATTAATTATTAATTAATTCATGATCAATGGTCTCAGATGCAACTGAAGATTTACCACTGTTAACTACATGCATGTCGGATCAAGTGGAGACCCAATTGAGATAACAGGTGAATGGGACAGGTTGACTATCAATTGTGACTTTAGTGGGTGCACTCATGCAACCACACACACATTAGATGTGCCCATGAGGATTGCACAGCCTAGTCAAGAGGAATTCATTCATTTCAGGGATTTCCATTAGCAGGGATTGTGCAGAGGAGGCAGGTTGTCCGGAAGCAGTAAATTGGCACATGAATTTGCCAATTTTTGTATGATAGTGTGAGACGATTGTATATTGTACTGAGAGATATTTGATTAGATTTTTGTATGAGATTGTTTCATGATCCATGATATATACATAATATATGATAGTGTGGTTTTTAGCTTTATGCTTTCCCGATAAAAACATTTGTTTTATTTTTGATTGATCTTTCTTCTTGATATTGCAATTGGCGACCATGTTTTAAATTCTGCAAGAATATTTGTAGAAGCGATTTTGTATTTAACAGTGGCATATAATTGTTAGATCAGGAGAATCCAAGAAATACATAATTTGTATTAAAATTTCTACATGGTATCAGGGCTTAGAAAATTACAGAAGATGAGTTTGTGATTGGATAGAATTCGAATTTGCAGAAAGACTTTCTTGGTGCTACAATTGATTCAAGATTGAAATGGATTTCAATGGATTGAGGTTAGAGTATGCATTCGAGGGAAGCTTAAAATACATTTCTTGGAAGGACAGGATGGAGGTAGTACTCAAATACAATGGCTTGAAGGAATTCAGTAACAAAGATGTTCCTAAGCCAGATGTTGCAGACACTATAAATCTTAATGCATGGCAAAAGAAAGTGGCAAAGGCGAGGAGGATATTGTTGGAGGGAGTACGAGACCACATTGTCTTAAGCCTCCATGGGAAAGTCACACCATATGAAATGTGGAAGACTTTGACGGATCTATTCCAAAACAGCAGCGACCATAGGAAATTGACACTCAAAGATAAACTGAGGAAGATCAAGATGAAGAAGGGCGACTCCATTCCAAAATATCTCACGAAGTTTGTCCAATGTCAAGATGAGCTGGGGAGTGTGGGAATAACAATCGTTGATGATGATTTAGTGAGCTTGTCTCTCCTAGAACTTCTCAAGAGTTGGCACTATTATCAAGAATTTGTCAATGGAAGGGAAACATTGCCATATTGGGAACGACTATGGTCAGATTTGGTGCAAAAGGAGTTCAGGCGGAACACCAGAGATGGCTCTTCATCAAAGCATGATGATGAAGAGGATTGTGCTTTGGCTGCCAAGGAAAGGAAAGGTAAGGGGAATAAATTCCATTCAAAATCCAATTCTAAAGGAAAGAATATGGATTTGTCTAGAGTGAAGTGTTTTCACTATCACGAACATGGGCATCTCGCTACTAACTGTTCGCGGAAGAAGAAGAACAAGAAGGTTGTTGGAGCTACAGTTGGTGAGGCCCTTGCCTCACAATTTGAACTTGACTTCTCCTTGATCGCATGCATGGAATCAAGTGCATTGGGATCAATGTGGTATTTGGATAGTGGCACTTCCTTCCACATGATGAGAGATAAGGAGCTTTCCAGTGACTTGGAGGAGAAAGATCTCAAAATGCATATAGAGATGGGCGACGATGGACGATACAATGCGACTAGAATTGGTACCATTACCTTTCATAGGGACTCAGGTAAACCATTTCAATTGAAATATTTTATGCATGTTCCAGGTCTGAATAAATACTTGGTCTCAGTCGCAATGTTGGAGGACTGAGACTATGATGTTATTTTCTGCGATGGAAAAAATTTTCAGTGACATAAAACAACGGGTCAAGTCAAGAAGATAGGGATTAGAGTTAAGAATCTATACAAGTTGGAGGTTTATGGTTGCGCTGCCATGATGTGCAAGGCAAAAAAAGTGGTGAGACAAGATGAGGGTGAATTATGGCACAAGCGATTGGGCCATCTTCATCATGGAGCCTTGAAAATCATGCAACAAATATCTACTAGACTTCCAATGGGAACACTTTCTCAGTTAGATCATTGCAAGGGTTGCACCATGGGGAAGTGTAAAGTCCACCTTTCATGAAAAGTATAAGTGTGCTTCGGTGATCCTGGAGAGAATTCACACAGACATGTGTGGACCATTCTCGGTTGCTTCAACAGGAAAACATAAGTATTATGTTATTTTTGTTGATGACTTTTCTCATAAATGTTGGATCTTCTTCATGCACAAGAAGGCTCAAGCATTCTCAAAGTTATGTGAGTTTAAAGAATTGGTGGAGAAAGAGTGGAGGAAGCAAGTGAAGGCTCTGAGGAGCGATAATAGTGGAGAGTAAATCTCTAACGAATTCAAAGAATTCTGCAACAAAGAAGGAATTTGAAGAGAACTCATAGCGCCTCATAACCCACAGAAAAATGGAGTCATGGAGAGGAAGAACAGAATGATCATGGGTGCAGCATGAGCGATGTTGCATGATCAGGGCCTACCAATGCATTTGTGGGCAGAAGCATGTAACACTGCATTTTATGTGCAAAACCATTGTCCTCATAGAGTACTTGTCATGAGTACACTTGAAGAAGCTTTCACTGGTAAGAAACTTGATGTTTCTCATTTTAAGATTTTTGGCTCATTTGTTTATGTGCATGTGACCAAGAATGCCAGGAAGAAGCTGGAGCCGACTACTGAAGTTGGGATATTTGTGGGGTACATAGAAACACCCCATAATTATCATGTGTATTTTCCTAACATTAAGATGACTGTTATGTGACGGGATATAAAATTCGATAAGGGGAAAGCCATGCAGTTGTTGCTTGAGAGGGAGATAGACTTGCATGCAGAGGAGGAACTATTGGTTCCCAAAGATGATTCTCAAGATGTGGATCATCCACATGAGGAGGTTCATGGAGTGGAGGAAGCCACTCATGCAAAGCCATCCATCAGAAATGGAAGAAAGCGCACCATGGAAGCTAATAGATTGAGACTAGATGTTGCACAGAATGTAGGAGCCCCTACTTCACAACACAGATAGAGACAATCTCCTAATCAATTTATTGGATACATGGCTCTCATGAGAAAATGTATCATGACTGAACCATATTCCTTTTAGGAAGCAGTGTAGGATCCCACTTGGGTTGATGCAATAGTGGAGGAGTATAACTCCATTGTCAAAAACAGTGCATGGGAAATTGTCCAAAGACCGTTCAACAAATCAATGGTAGGTTCGAGATGGATCTACAAGATAAAGCAAGCTGATGATGGGAGTGTTGAGAAATATAAAGCTATATTTGTGGCATGAGGCTTCTCACGGATCGAGGGGATAGATTATGAAGAAACTTTTGCACCTGTCATAGGGTATTCTTCCATAAGGACCATCCTTGCTCTCTCAACGCAGATGGGTTGGCGCATTCATCATATGGATGTAAAACTATGTTTCTCAATGGGATCATTGAGGAAGAAGTGTACATAGAGCAGCCTGGAGGATTTGAGATCTTCAACAACAAGTCGCATGTGTGTCGACTCAAAAGAGAATTGTATGCGTTGAAGCAAGCACCGTGTGCTTGGTACACTTGGATAGACAATTATTTCACTGGACTGGGCTTCACCAAAAGTGAAGTAGATGCAAACCTATACCAAATTGTGGTGGAGGGTAAGCTTTTAATCATTGTTCTTTATGTTGATGATTTAATATTCACTAGTGATGAGCAGTTGATACACTCATGCAAGGAGGACCTTGAAAAGGAGTTCGAGATGAAGGATATGGGCCTCCTTCATTATTTCCTTGGATTGGAAATATGGTAGCGATATGGTGAAATTTTTGTTTATCAAGGCACATATGCAAGGGAGATACTGGGTAAGTTTCACATGGAGGGTTGCAAACCCATGGATACTCCTCTTCCAGGAAACAGAGGAAAGAGGATGCTACTTCTGGAGAGGTAATGGATGCTACTATCTATTAATAGTTAGTTGGTTCACTAATGTATCTAGTGAACACAAGACCAGACATTTGCTATGCGGTTAACCAACTAAGTCAAGCGATGGTTAATCCTACCAAGCTCTTTTGGAAGGCGGGCAAGCATGTCTTGAGATATCTGAGGGGCACATATGAGTATGGATTATGGTATAGACAAATGGATGAGGTGAAGTTGCATGGCTTCACAGATGAAAATTGGGCGGGCATACCAACAGACAGATAGAGCACATCAGGGGGGATCTTTAGTATCAAATCTACAGTTGTTTCTTGGTATAGTAGGAAACAAAGATCTATGGCACTCAGTTCAGCGGAAGCGGAATACATGGCAGTGAGTCAAGCTGCATGTGAGGCTATCTGGATGAGAAAGATCTTTATATCCGACAGTGATTCATTGTGATAATCAAAGTTGCATTAAAATCTCGATTAATCCCGTGTTTCATGATAGATCTAAGAATATAGATATTTGATATCATCATATTAGATATTGTGTGTAGCGGAAGATCATGTTTCTTCAGTACATTCATATGAAAGATTAGGATGTGGGCATTATGACAAAGGTGCTCACCAGGAGAAAATTTGAATACCATAGAGACACGATCGGGGTGAAGGAAAATCCCTTTCTTGTTGAGAGGTAGTGTTGAGATTCAACAAGAAGATCCCAGTGAAAATTATGCACCTACACTAGGATGGAGCCTCAGGCTATTTTTAGGTGGAAGTCTATTTTTAGATGATGAGCAAATTCTATTTATAGATGATGTCTATTTATAGATGGTGAGCAGATTCTATTTATAGATGTATGTCGACTATTATTATCCCTTAATAATAGTTGGACAATAAATATTAATCTATTCTCAATGAGCACTTGGAAATAGTAGACTGAAGTGGAAAATCGGTTAGCTATAGGAAATTTGAGTTCAAAGGTTGGTTGGTGGGACATGCAAGTCGAATTAGTTGTAACTGAGTGATTCGAAGTTGTAACAGAGTTGGATGTGTAGTTATGTGAGTTGTAAAGTATTTTAACTCAATTAAGTGAGTTAATATCAGTTGTACTAGTTGTAACTGAACTTACACTAGTGAGAGATCAGTGAAATAATTATTAATTAATTCACAATCAATGGTCTCACATTCAACTAAAGATTTACCACTGTTAACTACATGCATGTCAGATCCAATGGAGACCTAGTTGAGATAATAGGTGAAAGGGACATGTTGACTATTAGTTGTGACTTTAGTGGGTGCACTCATGCAACCACACACACATTGGATGTGCCCATAAAGATTGTGCAACCTAGGAAATAAGAATTCATTCATTTCAGGGATTTCCATTAGCAAGGATTGTGCAGAGGAGACAGGTTGTCTGGAAGCAGTAAATTGGCACATGAATTTGCCAATTTTTGTATGATAGTGTGAGATGATTGTATATTGTACTGAGAGCTCTTGGATTAGAGTTTTGTATGAAATTGTTTCATGATCCATGATATATACATAATATATGATAGTGGTGTTTTTAGCTTTATGCTTTCTCGGTAAAAACATTTGTGTTATGTGTGATTGATCTTTCTTCTTGATATTGCAATTGGCAATCGTGTTTTAAATTCCGCAAGAATATTTTTAGAAGTGATTATGTATTTAATAGTGGCATATTATTGTTAGATCAGGAGAATCTAGGCAATACATAATTTGTATTAAAATTTCTACATACACAAACCAAATGGCATGACCAAGAACTCATAGCGGCCCTCGTGAGATCAAAAGGAAGTTTTAGGAATGCCTGTCTCTTTCATACGTGTCTAGTGGTATCTAGAACATAGATCAAGTTTACTAAAGTATTGGGCACCTCTTAATTCATCCAAGAGATCATCAATGGTAGGAATAGGAAATTTGTCTTTGATGGTGAGTTTTTTTGCGGGCACGAAAGTTACGAAACACATGCCAAGAGACTTATTTCTTAAGTACCATGACCAAAGGAGGAGAATATAGGTTGGTACTAGGACTTATAAGACCCATGGTGAGTAATTATTGAACAATTTTCTCAATTTCATTTTTTTTGGCAAAGGGATGACGATAAGGGCTAACATTGGGAGGAAGGTTGTCAGGGACTAGGGGAATTGAATGATCATGAACACCATGGGAAGGGGGATGGGATAGGTGGGAAGTGGGACTGCATAGAAAGGGATTAATGGTGAATGGTACCACTACAATTAGTGCAAAGAGAAAAAGTCAATGGGATAGGTGCCAAATAGGGGTGTTTGGAAGGGGTCGGGTCAATGAGAATAAAAAAGGATGAAAATGATAGGTATGATTGTGATCAAGGAGAAGAGAGAAATCCAATGGGATAGGTCTCAAATAATGGTGCAAGAAGGATCCAAACTTTTTTTTTTTAATTTTTACTCTTGTGGAGTTATACTTCAATCTGAATAATACTGCAATGAAAAAATGGCCAAATTACTAACATGAAGAAATGTGTAGGAATTTTGCAACCAAAATGCAGGAGGAAAGGCTTCACGATAGTAGATCTTGTCTATTCCTTTTCTTCTTTGTTTTTGTACCAAGGGTTAGGGTATTTAGGGTTTCTACAGGCAAGGGTTTTTCCTGTGCTATAACTCTCTGATATACATGCAGGGTTGAACAATAGTACTTGGCTGAATATCTCAGGGAACCAACTAAGGAGGCTAAAGTGTACCCGTAACCATACTGCCTAATTACCTAGGTACTAGAGAGTATCTTCCAGAGTGTTGTTCCCGGTGGCACTATAGAAGTTAGGCGACCGATCGGTTTATTATGGTCGATCTATATACAGGTGTTGTCTGATGTGCTACCACTCAAAGGGGTACCAACAAGGGTTACAAGGGTGGCCAACAATGTGCTCTTAAGTACCACTTATAGTTTCTACATTTATGCTTCCTCGATCGTGGATTTATGCATTGAATGAGAGATCTATGTAGCTTTAAGACGTCGAAATACGTCTCTACCCTGAAAACAAATAACCCACAATTTTCTACCAAGAAAAGTGCTCTGATACCACTTGTAAGGTATTGACTCTATTATAATAGAAGAAAACAAAAATACTATAGAGAATAACAACAGAACAATAGAATATATGAAACCACGACACCAAAATAATAACTTTCTTGATAGGAAAAATTGTTCACTTGCCTCTTCGAGGGGGAAACCTCTAGCAGAGCAGTGCTCTATTATAATAATTCTCAAGAAAAAGACTTATCATGCCCTTCAATCATATTTATACTAAATCCATCTACCAAAAGAACAATCTAGAGGAAGATCTTCTAGAAACATAACCTTCTATTATTGGACACACTTACCACACTTAGAGGGGGGGTTGAATGAGTGTGGGGTTTTTTTCCCCAAAACTTCCCTCTTCACATAAAACTCCTTAGTTAACATTCAACATTTATTCATTACCCATTGTTGTCATTTATAACCAGTTATATGTGAACATATATTAGCAACACATGTCATCAATAAGTCATCACCACAAGTAACACAAAGAACACAAGATGTATGTAGATTTTTTATTTTTATTATGGACAACAATCCAGGGTTTATCAACAACCACTGAATAGAGTACAACTCTTACAAGAGCACCATCTCTATAATGCAAGACTCAGCTTACACCCTTAGCACTAATTGAGATGAGGCAACAATCCTCAATAGATATCGATTTGTCGACAGGTATGCGACCTGTCAGTAGTGCAACCCGCATGTGTATGTGCCCTGGCTCACTACAGCCCATGTGTGCACGCGGTTAGTGTACAATGCAACATGAGTATGCTTCTGAGCAACTAGGGTTTTTATTTGCTTCACATGCTCAGATCCTCTGCAACCCGCAATCACTTTCTCTTCTATCTTCCACTGTCCAAATTGACCCAAAGCTAGTCACAACATCTCCAAGCTCTCCAATAGCTTTCTCATGCTCCAGAATAGATCAATATGAATGATATATCAAACATGTATAAGCATATAGTATACCATAGAAATCATGTCACCATTGAATCACAAGAGTATTGATCACTCCATCAACCAAATCAACCAAAATGAACCACATCATAGAAGCCATACCAAGAATGCCCTAAGAATTCCCATCACATCAAACAATAGTATTCATAAAGACAATAATGTAATCATACCAGTGTCTTAGTGATAGATCTGAGGCCATAGAATGCAGATATGGAACCAGGCTAATCATCTAATATCTTGGCACTAGCTCAAACACAAGTATTCACCATTTTATCCACCATACACTCCCTGTCTTCAGACAACCCACGTATTCCTTAATGTATACGCACCCTAAGCATAGACAACCCACATATACCTCAGAAACTAGGGTTTCTAAAGTTCCGAGAATTTTGTCGTCAAGATCTTCGACATTGCCGAAACTTTGATGCATCCATGAGATCCTCTTCTCGCTCTCTTCCTCATAATAGATCTTCAATCATGCTCAAGAGATCCACACTAATAATGCTCAAGAAGCTCTCCGTCAATACTCCAAAAGATATTCACAAGAAGCTCTCCATTGATCCACAAAAGAGATAATTTACAAGAGACCATAGCTATCTTATTTATACTTTCATCTTCTAGGTCACTTAACTCATTTTTAGGTTACTTAACCCATTTCTAGGTCACTTAACTTATTTTTCATATTTTAGGGTTAACCACTTTCCATGAATAGAAAGTTCTCCAATACTTTATCATTTAAATATTCCTTCTTGATTTTGTCACTTCTTTTTATTATTTAAATAATCCATCTTGATTTTGTCACTTTACTTTATCAT
>ML786552.1:160889-197700 GCA_009831015.1 Picea engelmannii | reverse complement strand
TTTATTTATTTCATTTTTTCTTAGGGTCCCTTAGTTTCTTATCAAGAGGCTTTTTATTGCCTTCTCGGGGATCCCCTGGGCGAAGCATCTCTAGGTTTTCATTTCCTGTGGCTTTTATATTTTACCAGCTACTTTTACCCCCTGGGCCCTTAGCCCCTTCTTCCCACAAGACAAGATGTACCCTGGAAGGTCATCCTAATGGACAGACTAGGGGAGTGGGATGGATGAGCGGGATATAAGATGAAAAAAAGTGATAAGATGGTGGGAGCGGATGATGGCTCTGCAAACCCCCCTTGGTGGCTAACCAAAACCCATGAATACCAGCTTGCTAAGTTACCCCATCAATCACCCCAACAGTGATCAAGTGGATTAGTGTAAGATCCAAGCAGTCATCTGAAATGAAAGGAACCTAACGCATATATAAGAAGGTTATAATGATCAAATATGACACATACCATGATACCTCAGGCCAATTACCTCATGGAGAAAGAGTCCTTTCTGATGCAAGCCCAGGCTGGTAGTGATGGAAGCTGGTACTGTTGACAGGAAAAGTCTGGCTGAGAAGAAGAGAGATGGGCCCTCCAGGGCCATGCTCAAGTCACTCCTGCTCTCGGTACTCCATGTCTAGGACCATGTGGGCCTTGAGACATGATCTCCTAGTTATCCCTAGATATCGGGGATAACATTATCCATCTATCCCACTGTTTCTGAGAACCCTAAAAAAAAAACTGAGAAATCACTGTAGAAAGGGCACTTTAAGTGGAAAAATTGTATCAGTTCCAGGAGGCAATATTCCAGCTTCGTTTCTGAGAAAATGGTGAGAAATCTCGCCAAACTGTTGAAACCCCACTTGTAGAGTGGGTCTATTTACTTATCTCCCATGTTGTTTCCTCAAAATATTAATATTTTGGGAGATATAACTACAACAAGAAATATGTTTTTAGAGGCGATCACACCTTGCCTTAAGAAATAGAGCGGCCAATTTTTAGTTGGCCACTCTTTTCTAGTGTATTGGGAGAGACTAGGTCTCCCTTTTCTAGTGTCTAGGGTGATACCAACCCAAAATTTGAAAATAAATAAGTTTGGGTGCGACGGTCTCTCCTTTCAACAGGGAGAGGGTGCGACTATGTATGTTACATCGATTTTCTCACCGAAAATCTGATTTCCTTATTCTTTGTCTTGTCTAGCTTAATCCAAGCATCATAGTTATGATACCATGTCAATGTTTCATCAAAATCTATACATGAGATCTAGCTAAAGAAAATACAAACAAAGATTTTCAAGAAAGGAAGAGAGATTCAATATGGAAGAATGAGAAAATATATTCATACTACTCCAATGAGTTGATGATTGATACATAGATGATGATCAATATGATACAATGAATGAGTGGAATACACTCATATATAGGGTATAACATTCCATAATTAAGAAAATCAATCTAGAAGTTAGCTTTCCTTAGGAATGCATGCATGCATAATAGTGATGGTAAAAATAGAAAGTCTAAAATAGAACTAGTCAGTTAACTCCCAATGAACTAGTGTGTCAAAAATAGAAATCTGTCCAATATATTAACCATTCCTTTTATTGTTTAACCAATTCTATCTCAACTGCTTTTTATTTTGTAATGTGGTTTTTTATAGCTTCTTTATTGGTAGAATCAGTGGTTAGATCCCTTAGTTTTCTTAAGTATTCGACTAATATTCTATGAACTCTTAGTTTTTTGTAGGTCAATGTGAAATATGTTGGCCTTGTGTTCATTACCATATGCAACATTGTAGCTTATGTATCTTCCTAATCCAGCTTTTGTTGGGCTTCTTTGAATTTCTCAAATTCCTCGCACAAGATTGCGGTTGTCTGGTGAACTAGTCCTTTCTTGATTGCTTCTTAGTTTCATGTTGCTTTTCTACTTCAGATCCTTATTCTCTTGCATCAAGTATTGAATATTTTCTTGAATGTTGGCCCCAGTGCTGATGACTATGTCAGCCAAGTGTTTTATTGTGACTAATGGATCAACTCCTTTCTCATGTTGTTCATTGCCCAATTTTTCCTTTTCTCTTAGGCTAGCATATTTTAATACTTTTTTTCTTTTCTTTTTCTAGACATGATTGAGGTACCACATTTTGTGTCTTTATTCCATCTGGTTATTTCTTTCATAGATGCTTCCTCATACAATTCCATTATCTACTCGTATGATGCAACAACTAGGTTGAATGTTGTTTTTATAGTAGGTTTTGTTGAATTGACTGGGTTGATTGCTGTAAGAGTGTTATTTTTGGTGTGTTTCCCTTCCTATGCTTATCATTTTTCTTATTCTTTCCCTTGCCTAGGTGGTTTTTTTTCTTGTCTATTCCGGTGTCAATGGATTTTTCGGTGTCAATTTCCACTAGATTTTGTTCAACATTCTTCTGAGTAACAAAATTCTAGTTACCCTCATTTTCTCCTTGGCCTTATAGGTTGGTTAGTTCTGTGTTGGTATTTTTCTCTAGGTGATTTGACTGATTCTTATGAGGGCTTCCTGATGGTAGGATTGTTTGATTTGAGCCTATGGTACTTACATGGGTAGGTTATGTATGATTGATTGTGTTGTCAACTAGTCCCTGAGTTTTCATACATGTTTCATCTTCTATCTTCTCTGGTATTCCTACTATGAGGTGTGATTCATAGGGGACTAATTGATTTGTTTTTAATTGTTCAGTTTTGGTCGAGATAGGAAGGTTATAGCCTATTCAATTAAGACATCTCTTTTTCTAGCACCTGGTTGTACGGTGTAGTCGCGATCATATGACCCTGTCTAAGTTTCACTTCCTTGTTGACTGCTATTAGGATTGGCTTCAAAGAGTGTCTCTTCTAATGATACATGATGACGAACTTTCCTGGAATTTTGTTTATGTTCTGCTATCTTTTGTTTTTTCAAATTTTCTTCAATGAATGGTGTAGCCTTTGGTGGAGGTGAGTCTATTGTTAATCTGATTGTACATTTCTTCTTTGGTGAAGGTTTCTTGCTTCGGTCGGGTTGAATAATTTTTTATCAACATGGGGAAACTAACATCGACCAACTTGTACTATGTTCTTGTTTCTCTACCATCCTATGATTTTTTTGTGTTCTTGTTTCTACCTATTTTTCAAGAGATAACTTTTTTTTTCTTACTTCATCCTTCATTGCATCCATGACTGCCATCATTTCTTTGATTTTGGGACCAATATTTGACTTCAAAATCTTTGATTCATTGCTTGTTCTTTTTCTTGTTGTTGTGTTCTTTTGGCTATTCTATTTGTGAAGATGGATAAATTTTCCTTCATTAAGGGGTCACTAAAGTTGAGAGTTGTATCTGATTTGAATGTCTCTTTCCAGATGATGTTGATTTCCTTCAGTATTGTGGCGGGGTCAATGACTTGCTTTCCTCTGAGTACTTTCTCATGTTGTTTTCTCTTGGTAGAGTTTGTTTTGTTGGAGAGCTAGATGAATTGTTGATATTTTGGACGAATGGAATAGTGTATAAGGATACTTCCCTTTCTTCCTCACATTTCCCATGGTTAACGGTGTGAAGAATGAGGAATTATCACTTAGTACATCTGGGGGAATATGTGTCTAAACCCCCATTTTTTTGTTGAGCTCCTGGAATATTTGGAGCTTCGTCGACTAATATTCTAGCTCCTCAAGATCAAGACCTCCATTAACACTGCACCAAAGTTTAGTATGGTCGAGGATTAGTTGTATGTAAGAACTTTGTGGTAGGGCTCGATGAACCTTTTATTCTACCCACAATTTGTGGGAGACATTATTTACATGATATACCCAATATTTGAACATTATTTCTGTGGGAAGAGATTTTGATGACCCGATGACTCTTGGTGCAAAGGCATCATAATTGTTCATGGTCAAGGACTGTTTTGATGTAAATGCAGGTTCCTCGACTGGCCCTACTTGGATCATGGCTATCCAAATTAGTAAGGATGGGAGTCTAATGGCCCAGTCATTTCCTTGGCACTCTTTGTAGTTACTTTGTATCAGGTTAGCAATGTGATCTGCCCAGTCAAACTGAGCTCCTAACTCCAAGATTCATCTAATCGATTCCAACATTGTGATTTTAACATTTAAGGCATGACCTACAATAACGAAACATAATGAAACTATTATAGCGGTCCATTTAGAATAGGAGTTGATGACTTTGTTTATGAGCAACCCTTTAGAATTCTTAGTCATTTACCTCTTGTG
The DNA here is from genome assembly GCA_009831015.1 of Picea engelmannii. NCBI lineage: Eukaryota > Viridiplantae > Streptophyta > Pinopsida > Pinales > Pinaceae > Picea > Picea engelmannii. Next base: position 193,481 of record ML786552.1, on the reverse strand, counting down.
AGTGCCTGGATCTAGTCGTTGGCATTTGAGGCTTTGGGTACAAGTACACCCCCATCTGGTATTCCATTTATCCTATGGATGAATACTCCAGTGATTCTGACTGGGTAGTTTAACCATAGATATCCATTATGGTACTGACTAATGAGAAATTTGATGGGGCCTTCTTTCCAACCATTGAATTCAGTGGCTTGTGGTGCATCTAGGATGTGGTGAATGCCTGGATGTTTGAGGAAGTTTGTTTCCTCTTTCCATCCTCCAATTTCCTTTCCCCAAGAGGTAAATTTTTTCCAATGTTGCGACCAGTCAATTTCTTCCATTCTTGATGTGCGTATATTTTGAAGTCATGCTTCGAGATTAGTTGCACCTAGTTTATGAGAATGTGGTACCTATCCCCTCATTCTAGGCATCCTTGAGATTTCTTGTTGAGCCATGATAGTATGAAATAGTTCTTGAGTCAAGTGTGCGACTTCAGGTTCGAGACTTTGCTTACGCAAATGCTATGGTGTGAATAAAAAAGAGGTGAAATCCTATGCCTCATCCAAATTTATAGGCACAAGTAGGAGCAGGGTTTTTAATTTGTCTAACGATGTCATTAATTTAGACGTCTTGGTCATGATGTCGAGTGTTTGGTTGTTCATGTGAGGTGACTGCTATCATGGTGGCATCCGAACGGATGGGGTTGGCCCATGTGGTATTAATGTCATTAACTTCTTCTTACAGTTTGGTCGAGTCGACTTCACTTTATTGAGTTATGTTCTTGATTTGATAATTTATGAGTTGATGTACGTGGTCGAGTCGATCCTCCCAATTGGTCAAATTCTTTTACTCATGATATCTAATTGTGTTGATTTCTTCTTTGTTGTTGATTCGTCTAAGACTTGGTTGTTTAAAGATGTGTTTCCATTGCTTGGAGAATTATCGGTTACTTGGATTATCGATTCTAAGTGATCCAGGTGGATATTGATGGCCACCCACCTTTTCCAACTAGCCTAAAACAGTTTTTCGACAATTTTGGTAATTTACTATTTTTAGTAGTTTTTCAGGTCCTGAAACTTCTGGAGCCATTTTGAGGCCCTAAATGATGTTTTTTTGGGAAAATGGGAAGCAATTTGCAATTTACTTTGATATTTCCCCCAAAATGAATCTCCTTAACGATACCTTTCCAAAGATCTATCATGCACCTAAAATGGAGATCGTGTGCAAAAGTTACGACCCCCAGAAGTTGATGTACTAACTTACCCAAACGGGGCCCACATGACTTTTGGTGCTTCATCTTCTAGGGTTAGGTTTTTGGATGTCTAGGGATTTTCGAATTCTTGTTTATTGTAAAAAGGCCTTCAGAGCCTCATTGTAATCATCTTCTTGCGAATGAGCACAGCCGTCACATCTCTTCTTAGAGATAAGCCACCACGATTCCAAAAAGCTTGTTTCCGCTGCATTTTACAGTTTCATCCTATTTCCTTATTGAATAGAAAACCAGTTTTACTGTATCTCTATTATTTTGTGTTAAGAACTTGTTAATAATCTGCAGTCATTTCATTCTACTCATAAAATCTAGATCAATGGTATCAGAAAGGTCTTCTCCTTGTCTTCTTAATGCATGTCCCCAACGAGGTTGGAGTACAAAGAGTTGGGTCTCGAGCTTGTTTATCTTGAGGACTAAATCTCTCGCATGCCCAAGTGACCTCTCATGGAAGGAGAAAAGAAAGATGATGGGACAAGAGATCATTTCAAACTGTTGATTGAGGAAGCCCTCATGCAATAGAGGAATGAGATGATGGATAGTTTCATGCAAATCCTTCGACGGCTACCAACAAACGATGCATCTTCTTCGAGCAGAGGCACTGCCCCCTTCAAGGTACAAATGAACTTAAATATTCCTATATTTGAAGGTCATATAGACACAGATGTTGTAGACAAGTTGGTGAATCTACTAGAAGGGTATTTTTCTGTCCATAACTTTTCGAATAGAGAAAAGATTACTTTTGTGCTCCTCAAAGTCGTTCCCCAGGTCAAAGATTGCTGGGAAAATTTCTGTGAGCAAAAGGAAATAGAGGAACCCTCATTATTTATAGTCACAACCACCTAGGAATCCTTCAGGGATTCTATTAAGGATCGATACTACTCTGTCGGAACCTATGACGACTTGTATACCAAATGGACCACACTACGGCAAGAAAGAGACTAAATAGTGCCAGATTTCACAAATATCTTCCATACCTTGCGCACCAAGCTGGGTATTAAAGATTTGGAGAGACATCTGGTGCTCAAGTATCACGGTGCTCTGCATAGATATATCCAGACCAAAATGGAATTTATGGACATCTCATCCTTGGGCGTGGCCTACCGATATGTCGTCAAAATTGAGCATACGCTCAAACAAAAGATGCGACAATTTGGGCCTAGGAACCCCTCACAACAAAAACTAGGAAAGGGCAGCCCCAACCCATAGAAAAAAGAACAGAGCAAAGATGGATAGTATTAGGAAATGCAGTCCAAGCCAAAAGAAAAGAAGGACACTGGAAAAACAAAGAAAGATACATGGAAGTGGTGTGGCTTCCATTAGATCCCTTGGTATAACATTGTTGACTTCCACTCAAAGAAGCCGCTAGTGACTGAAGTGAAAGCCTCTTAATCAGATGCGGATTTTGACTCTGAGCCATAACCAGAAAGGGGAATATGGATCATCGATGTGGAACCTAGTGTCGCCATTGCTACCACCAATCTCTAGCCTAGTGAACCAGACAAGCCAGAAGAAGGAGAGAGCCTCTTCCATTCATAGATGTGGGTAAAAGGTACCCTAATACACTTCATCATTGATAGTGGTAGCTAGAAGAACCTCATATCAGCAGAGGTTGTCAAGCATCTAGCCTTGCCGACAATGCTGCACCCACAACCCTACACCATTGGATGGCTCCGCCAAGGAAGCAATCACCGCGTTAGCCAACAGTGTCGACTGTCATACAACATCAAGCCCTTCAAAGATGAGGTATTATGTGATGTTACTCCTCTCGAAGTTTGTGATGTTATTTTGGGCCAACCTTATTTATGGAAACGTCATGCTATATATGATTCTAAGCCTCATATTGTTATTATTACTTTGAATAGGAAATTGTACAGGATACCTGAGGCAGTGCCACCTAGTGTTATTTCCTTGATCTCTGCTAAGCAATGTAGGAAGGTCATCTCTCAGATAGGAAAGTTTTTCTTCTGTGTGATTCACTCTCAGAATAAGTGAAAGATCACAGCCACATCCACACAATAGAAGCATGTAGATAAGGTTGTGGAAGAATACTCGGATATCTTATCCTCACCTACCAAGGTACCTTTGCACTTCCAGGTCAAGCACCCCATCGATCTGACCCTTGGCGCACCACTGCCTAATGGGTCTGTCTATCGTTGTTCTCTATTATAGAATGAGGAGATCAAGCGACAGATCTAAGAACTGTTCCATAAGGAGCACATCTGTCCCATATCATCACCGTGCGGGAGCCTAATCATGCTGGTACAGAAGAAGGATGGAACCTGGTGACTCTACATTGATTACCGAGCTCTGAATAAAATCACAGTTAGAAACCAATACCCGATTCCTCAAATCGATGACCTCCTTGATCAACTCATGGGGGCCAAATAGTTCAATAAGATTTATCTGAAGTCTGGCTACCACCAGGTCCCGATAGAACAAATATATGCATGGAAGACCACCTTCAAGTCCAAGGAAGGCCTTTTTGAATGGTTGTTCATGCCCTTTGGTTTGAAAAATTCTCCAACCCATTTCATGATGATGATGGACGATATCCTATGACCATTCACCAATAATTTTGTAGTGGTGTATCTAGATGAAATTCTCATTTATAGCAAGACTTGGGTCGAACACTTGCAGCATATTCAGTAGGTTTTGCACACCCTACAACAGCACAAGCTATAGGCCAACTTGGAAAAATTCTCTTTTGGCATGGACATGGTTCATTACCTGAGCTACATCATTGATCAACATGGCATACATGTGGATATAGCCAAGATCCAAGTCATTTGTGACTAACCAGCCCCAACCACACTCACTGAGCTTCGAAGCTTCTTGGGCCTTGCCAATTTCTACCGCAGGTTCATGTTGGGATTCTCCCATATTGTATGGGCCCTCAGCCAAATAACCAAGGGTGGTGCTAAGGTGAAATTTGTGTGGGGCCAGTCCCAAAAAAAAGCATTTGATGATTTGAAGAAGCGCTTATGCTCAACCCCAATACTTTCACTAACAGACCTGCAAAAACCCTTTGAGATTGAGACAGATGCTTCAGAATATGGTGTGGGCATCATTCTCACTCAACACAGCCAACCCATGGCCTATCATAGTGAGACATTATTAGATGTTGTACACAAGTACCCTACTTTCGATAAAGAAATGTAATCCATTGTGCAAGCCTATCACCAGTGGAGACATTACATTATTGGGAAGGAGATAGTCATCCACACTGATCATAATCTACTACAATTCATGTAAACACAAGGAAAATTGCAGAACAAATGCCATCAAAAGTGGTCCACATACTTCCATCAATTCCACCTCAAAATCAAGTATAAAACATGAAGCACCAATCATGTCACTAATTGCCTTAGCAGACTTCCAGTCACGGCACTCACTACAATGCTAGACTCTTGCGGCCATGAGACCTCTGAATGCCCCCAACTCTATGAGACAGACCTGGACTTTGCAACCACCTACCAAATGTTGGGTGAAAATGCAGTTGTTGATAATTTCCATCTTTAGGATGGGTTGTTGTGTCATTTGGGCCATATTTGTGTTCCATAAAGAGAGCGAGCAAAGCTGACCTAGGAAGCCCACTACATTCGGGTGGTAGGACACTTTAGCATCAAAAAGACAGTGGTGATGCTATAGAAAAATTTCTACTGGTCGAAACTTCGATAGGATATCAGCAAGTATATCAGGTCCTGCACTGCCTGCGCTATTGCCAAACCGACCACTAAGAAATAGGGCTTGTACACCCCTCTTCCTACCCCTTACAGGCCATGGGAATCCATCTCAATGGACTACATGTCGGGCCTCCCGTCCACCAAGCGGGGAAATGACTGTGTTTTTGTGGTTGTTGATCACTTTTCTAAGATGGCGATTATGGTTTCTTGCAAGAAGAGAATCACAACAGAGGCCACTGCCAAGCTCTTCTTTGAGCAAGTCTAGGTACATTTTGAAATCCCAAAAACCATTGTCTTGGATTAGGATAGTCAATTTCTCAGCACATTCTGGTGGAGCCTCTGGTCACTGTTGGACACCAAGATCACCAAATCCATGACCTTCCACCCCCAAACAGATGGCCAAACCAAGGTCGTAAATCGAATGATTGTGCATATCCTTCGCATGTATAATTCCAAGAACCCTCGCACATAGGATGAGATCGTTCCCTATGTCTAACATAGCTACAACCAAGCCCTGCATGGCTCAATCGGCCACAACCCCTTTCAAGTGGGTTTGGGATTCCAACCATTGGGTCCCATAGATGTTGCACTTCCCCTTGTGGTCACCTCAACCGACTCATATCCTGCTCCAACTGAAGCTGACAAAGCCACCTGATTCATTGAGAGGATCCAACACATCCCCCAATAGGTTCAGGATATCCTACAGAAGTTCAATGAAAAGTACAAGCAATTCCATGATCAACATCGGGTGCCACATAAGTTTCAGGTGGGCAACAAATTTTGGTTGCACTTACAGAAAGAACACCTTACAGGACCCCATCTGAAGCTTCACCCACTCCGTTATGGGTCATACACCATCACCAAGGCCATGGAGGATAATTATTTTGATCTCAACAATCCTCCTTTCCTTGGCCTACACCTAGTGTTCAACATGGATCTCCTTCGCCCTTATTTCCCACCATTATTGGACACCTCAGAAGTAGCAAAATAGCTGACACAATTATATCTCAACCTCGAATACATACATACATACATACATATATATATATATATATATATATAGCATCTCGTGATCAGATTGTGGACACATAGATCAAGGGAACTCGACATCAAAGGATCCATCTTTATCAAGTCGTCAAAGCAAGGTAGCTCCTGCACTAAGGCAAGTGGCTCACCTAGGGCCAAATTTGACAAAAATTTCCTCATATGATGGGGGAACTCAATGCAATGGAGACCATTGCTTCCTAAGTAGGGAGGATTGATCCAGGTGGATATCGGTGGCCACCCACCTTTTTCAACTGGCTCAAAATAGTTTTCTGGCAATTTTGGTAATTTGCTATTTTTAGCAGTTTTTCGGGTCCTGAAACTTCCGGAGGCGTTTTGAGGCCCTAAACGACGTTTTTTGGGAAAATGGGGAGCAGTATGGAATTTCCTTCAATATTTCCCTCAAAATGAATCTCCTCGATAATACCTTTCCAACGAGATAACATGCACCTAAAACAGAGATCGTGTGCAAACGTTACGACCCCAAGAAGTTGATGTACTAACTTACCCAAATGGGGGCCCACATGACTTTTGGTGCTTCATATCCTAGGGTTAGGTTTTTGGATGTCTATGGTTTTTTTCATTCTTGTTTATTGTAAAAATGCCTTTAGAGCCTCATTGTAATCATCTTCTTGTGAATGAGCATAGTCATCACATCTCTTCTGAGAGACAAGTCGCCACCATTCCAGCAAGCTTGTTTCTGCTGCATTTTACAGTTTCAGATTATTTCCTTATTAAATAGAAAACCAGTTTTAATGTATATCTATTATTTTTTGTTAAGAACCTGTTAATAATTTGTAGTCATTTTGTTCTGCTCATAAAATCTGGATCACTAAGTTTACTTGATTGATATTTTTCATAGTCATCTATCCTTTGAGACTCGTACTTATAAGTTTTTTTCTCGACCAGTTCACTTGTTTAGATAATGACACAGATCTTGATTAGGTATTGAATTTATTCTTTCTTTCTATAATTCATCTTTGTTTTCTTACTAGAGGCTTTGTTCTCTTCTCATTTTTTCACATTTCAATGCTTTGATGTTTCAAATTGATTGTGTATCTTGTACTTGTCAAACGATGTCTCTAAATATAATTATGGTAACCAATTTATTAGCTACGTTATTTTCCTTAATCTTACTTAGCTTTTATTTTGGTACACCTTTTCCCTTTTTCCTCTTAGGACTTGATTTTCCCAAAACTATTTTGATTTCTTTTGTTGCTTCTTGAAGAAGTTCCTCCTCTTATTTCAACTCGAAGTCTTTAACGAAGTTACTTTTGATTACATTCTAGTCAAATGTATGTCTAGATGCTACTTCAATATTATACCATTTATGTGGCATGTCGGATAATGTGTTCAAAAATATGTGTGGCCATACTCATTCATTTTGGTATCTTTCCTTTTTCCATTCCTTCTCACATTGTTGGATGTGAGATACTAGGTCGAACCTAGGTTTGAAAGTTAGGATATCGAGACTTGTCGATAATTTTGTTCCCCCAAACCTTTTGAAAAAGTATAAAGTGGCAGTGTTCCATGTATGTAGTCAAGGTGCATGGTTTTCCTGTTGATTTTTCTGATTCTCAGATATGATAGTTATTGCCTTATGATTTCAAAAAAAAAATTTCCTTTCATGCCATAGTTATCATAAAATAACTATACAATGAAAATATCCACTACAACAATGCAGCAGAAATAACAAGATCTAGAAATAATAACCATTCACAGTAGACACAAGAACACATGAATTTATCCTAGGAAACTCAACCTTGGGAGAAAACCCAACAACCTTTCTTATAGAAGAATCAAGTCCAATATATTACCAGTACATCACCATCAATAACACAAAATACCGTTCAATGAATTTCCTCCCTAAGTCTAGCATCTCTAAGAGCTAGAGTCTCACTAGAATAGCCAAAATACAACCAAGAGAGAGATTCTCTTAGTACAGCACCTCTTCAAGTGTGGCACACTCACCAAAGAAAACAAGAACTCAAAGAGATAGTGAAATACCACAACTGCAACTAACAACTAGTTATTGCGTACTACATAAGGAGAGTTGTGTGTGTATAATTGTATTTATACTCGTCCAGGTGCCTTTATTTTTCCTATGGGGTCGACTTATCTTCCTGAGTCTTGAATTTTACTTTATTTATTTCCTTATTTTAGTGGTAGGGCCAACTTCTCTTCCTGAGTCTTAAATTTCTTCCCAGGGCTTCTTTAATGGTCTTCTTTAATGGTCATATGGGTCTTCTTATACTTCTTGGATTTATTATTTTCATAAAAATGTTGTCCTTGACCATGGTTGATGTAATATTCTCTGGAATGCACCTAGTTGATGTATATTTCTCCCACATCGCATCTCAATTCTCTCTCACTCCTTGTCAAGTCACATGAGCAAGGATAGAGAATACACCAGGGCCATTCTCCTTAGCGAAGTCACATGGCCATCGGAGTAGAAAGTGCCATTATCCTTAGACAAGTCACATGGCCATATGAGGAGAAAGTGGAAGATGATGATACATGGAGAAAATAAATTCCCTGGAACATTCTCCTTATCCAAGCCACATGGCCATCAAAAGAGAATGTTCATACATTCTCTTTAGCCAAGTCACGTGGCCATTGGAGGGAAATCTTGGGCCATTCTCATTAGCCAAGTCACATGTCCATTGGAGGAGAATGTTGGGCCATTCTCCTTAGCCAAGTCACATGGCCATCGAAGAAGAATTCCTACCTGATACCTACCTCTAGAGAAGCATCTACACCTCGAGTCTTTGTCGGTCTTGTCAAGTCACCTGAGCAAGGATAAAGACTACACTTGGGACATTATCCTTATCCAAGTCACATGGCCATTGGAGGAGAATGTATGCCTGATGCTGTCCAAAATATCAACACTCCCTCTTAGCGAGGGAGACATTCTGCATCACGCCAAACTTGTCCCTTGAGCACCTCAAGTCTTTATCAACCCTTTTCAAGTCACATGATCAAGGATAAATACTATGCCTAGGCCATTCTCCTTAGCCAAGTCACATGTCCATCTGAGGAGAATGTCTTCCCGATGCTACTCATATGTCCATTTCCTTGGACATAGGATTGGTGATAATGTCCACAATTTTCTCATCTGTAGATGTTTACTGGAGCTTCATTGCTCCCTTCTACATCATGTCTCAGATGAAGCCTTGCAAGAAGATTCTAAAGCCACACTACTTTATTATTTGCAACAATATATGAAATATACTCTATGTCTATTGTATCGAGTGCTACAGAATATTCCTTTCCTGAAATCGTAACTGATCCCAAGATGAAGCAACACCCCAAGGTGCTCAATCTATCTACTCCACTCATTGTCCAATCAATATATATATATCCCTGCAACCTCACTTCACCAATTGAGACATATCTAAGAGAATATCCAATTGTACCATGCAAGTACATCAACACATGCTTTGTTGCAACCCAATATTAGTGTCTCTACTCTGTCATAAACTAGCTCAAGGTGCTCACTAGAAAGAAAATATTCAGCATAGTCTTAACTAGGTACATCAAGGATCCAATCCACTTCCTTTACATCGTGGGATCCACCAAATATAAATATGAAGCATAATCCCTCAACTTATTCATATTTTTCTCCATAGGTGTAGCCATGGAATTACAGTCCATCATACCGAACCTGCAAAAAATATCAATTGTACATTTTCATTGTTTAAGTTAAATCTTGCCTAGTCTTTGCCACACCTCTAATGCCAAGAAATAGTACATCCGACCAAGGTCCTCCACCTTGAGATCTAAGGATGACTACCTATATCACTGAATTAAGCTCTGTTTTCTGGTCTTCCTCACTGGTTACTCCCAGTGTGACTAAGGAAAAATCGATACCCCAGTCCTCCTGACTGGCTGCCTCCTCTGTCACTGTAGCAAACTCTACTGAAACAAGGGAATCCTACCATGGGGTCTCACACATCCTAAAAGCCTCCTACATATGAAGCTTCTATATGGCATCCTCAAGTCATGACACCCATATCAGTCCTAGAAGATGTCTCTCTCCCACCTAAGCCAGCTAAATCTCTCTGAGATCATGCTCTTTCTGTGAAAAAATACTCCCTTTGAGTTTGTACAATCTCCATAGCCATCTTTTCCCTTTGCATTTGTTGACTTCCTATGAAGTTTGATCTCCTATGAACTTTCTTGGGAGGTTATTCCTCCCTACTGGATCCTAAGGGCTAACTCCCTCCAAACTTTAGCTCCTTCTGAGATGGTACTTGGTGGGGCTATTTTCCTCACCACTGGTGGAGCTACCTACTCCTCCTCATAACTGGAAGGTTTGTAATCAATGATGTGACTGATCGATGTCATATAACTAGAGAATATATGAGGTCGTTTTATCTCCTTGAAAGTATCATGGGGAGCTACATGCCCCTCTGCATCCTTCAAAGTATCATGAAGACATGTTGGCCTCTTCCTAGTCACTCCAACATCTCTAGGTATATCCACTGACTTGGTCGGATCTACTAATAGTTTGAAGAATGAGCAATTGGACTAGAGGTATTTGTATGGTCATCCTATGGATCCTTCTACTCACTATCAATTTCCATATGAGACACTATGTATCCCACAAAATTACCCTTCTTTCCAGAAGGTTCTAACTTCATCCTCTTCGCCTTTGGTACATGGATGTATACTTTAATGTACATAACTCTATGTCTGAATAGTCTACTCCATGTATAAAACTAGAGACCTTCTGACTTGTTGTCTCATGCAACCATCACTATATCTCCCTCCCATAGATATCACCTGTGACCTGCTTCTAGGGAGGGTATGATTGTTCCTCTTAATGAAAAAAATGCAAGATCACTTCTTGGACAAGGTTCCTTGGTATTCTTTTCAAGTGTACATCCTCTGCAAACACCCTTATGATATAACTTGAGAAACATGTACAAGTGCATAACTCTAAAATTTGTATCACCATCCATCTTGTCTTCTAATATGATATAGGAAACCATCTTGACAAGAAAGAGTCATAAATACATGAACAAGCCTAAAAAACTTAAAAAATTCAACTTTTGATTTTGACTTTGATCAGTCAACCTTTGAATTTGACTAAAATTTCAACCTTGAAGTTTTAGAAATCTTAGAACACCAATAGGTGTGATAGGTTAGGGTGAGTTGGTTTATGTAGAAATTTATTTCCTTATGATTTCAAAAAATAATTCCTTTCATGCCATAGTTATCATAGAATAACTATACACTGAAAATCTCAACTACAACAATGCAGCAAAAATAACAAGATCTAGAAATATTAACCATGGATAGTAGACACAAGAACACATGAATTTATCTCGGGAAACCTAACCTTGGGAAAAAACCTATCAACCTTCCTTATAGAAGAATAAAGTCCCAAATATTACTAGTACATCACCATCAATAACAGAAAATACCATTCAGAGAATGTCTTCCCCAAGCCTAGCATCTACAAGAGCTAGTGTCTCACTAGAATAGCCAAAATACAACCAAGAGAGAGATTCTCCAAGTCTATTGCCTCCTCAAGTGTGGCACACTCACCAAGACAACAAGAAATCCAAGATATACAGAAATACCACAATTTCAGTTGACAACTGGATAGTATGCACTGCAGAAGGAGAGTTGCGTGTGTCCAAATGAAATGACTTTGCCTATATTTATACTTGTCCAGTTGCCTATATTTTTCTTGTGGGGCCGAATTCTCTTCATCGGTCTTCAATTTTACTTTATTTCTTTCTGTATTTTACTGGTGGGGCTGAATTCTCTTCCTGATTCTTCAATTTATTCCTGGGGCTTCTTTAATGGTCAGATGGGTCTTCTTGTACTTCTTAGATTTATTCTTTTCATTGAAAGGTTGTCCTTGAGCATGGTTGATGTAATATTCTTTTCCATGCACCTAGTTGATGTATACTTCTCCCACATAGCATCTCGAGTCTCTCTCAATCCTTTTCAAGTCACATGAGAAAGGATAGAGACTGCACTAGGGCCATTCTCCTTAGCCAAGTCACATGGACATCGGAGGAGAATTTTTCATTCTCCTTAGCCAAGTCACATCACCATATGAGGAGAATGTATAATATGATAATACATGGAGAACATCAATGCCCTGGTCCATTCTCCTTATCCAAGTCACATGGCCATCATAGGATAATGTTGATCCATTCTCCTTAGCCAACTCACATGGCCATCAGAGGAAAATGTTGGGAAATTTTCCTTAGCCAAGTCACATGGGCATCGGAGGAGAATGTTGGGCCAGTCTCCTTAGCCAAGTCACATGGCCATCGGAGGAGAATGCATGCGTGGTATTTCCATCTGGAGAAGCATCAACACCTCAAGTGTTTTTTGGTATTTTCAATTCACATGAGCAAGGCTAAAGATTACGCCTGGGCCATTCTCCTTATCCAAGTCACATGGCCATTGGAAGAGAATGTATGCTCGATGTTGCCCAAAACATCAACATTTCCCACCATCGGGTGGCTTAAACAATGAAAGACTCGACTAGACTTTTAATTCTTCCTTAATATTCAATTAACTTGGACACTTCTTTGATATGCATCAACAGAGAGTTACTTTCATTGAATCACATGGGTTGCCTTGAGTTTATATGAGTCGAGATGAGTTTTGACATTTACTTTAACTTTCTTTTTTCCACAATTGGTACAACTTGTATTGAGAAGAATAATTTGGATCTTGCTATCAATATGGCTTCTATTGACCAACATTATTTTTCTTGAGCCTCATAATTCTCCATCTTCTAGTTGTACAATTCTATATATAAATTTTGTCCTATTGATAAGGGAGATCCGACTAGGATTTCTCCTTCACTATTTGTCTTGAAATTTTCTCTTTGCTCATTATTTATTTGATATAGTTGTTGGAATTCTTGAGTTCCATCCCATCTATCTACCCAAGGTTTTCCTTCCTTTGGATCTAATGGGATTATATTTTTTCTTATGCTTCCTTTGATTTTGATTCTATCTCTTTCAAGAGAGATTGTAGCTCACATGTTTCTTCCCCACGGTTTACCAGCTAATGCAGGATAGGTAGGGATTGCTTCGACCAAGTTGATTACTTCAAAATAGACTCTCATTGGTATTCCCATTATGGATGATATTACACTTTTAAGGGTACTAATTGGTTCAATAAAACTTTGATTTGCTAGCTTCAGGAAATTCATGCTTGGTTGTAGCAGTGGTTTTCTGAGTCGAATCCATGTTTCCCTTGGGAGTATGTTTACTTGAGATCCAAAATCAACTAGGACTTCCTTGATAATGTGTCTGTCAATTTAGAGGTTGAATTGTGGGTCGAAGTCATTGGTATGTCTTTCTTGAGATAGTTGGCATATAATTTTAACATATCTTTGGTATTATTTATATTCTCTTAGAATAATTAGTAGGTCGATCAAGTGGTCGACTGACTGCTTTTATTTTAACAGCTATAGAAATTAATCTAATGTCATATAGAAAATATTCATATGTTCTCCCCTATTTTTTTTATCCTAGTTGATGTTCTTGAAAAAATCCATTGCTTCCCACATCAATTTGTCCTGTTGATCTAGATTAGGGTATATTTGTCGGTCTCTCCTTTTTCAACTTGTTGGTTCTAGATAAATATCCTCACCAAATTTTGAATGTGTTACCACATGAAGGTTATTTGAATTTAGAATCTATTAATTTGGCACTATGTACAAAATATTTACATTTCTATTGTTCATGACGTTTTCTATTACAATGAGACAGTCCTCTAGGGAATGATCTCCTACTCCACAAATATTATAGAACTTGAGATGAGTTATGTATTTTATGGGACAATTTGGGATTATATGATCATATTTCCAACAATTTAAGCAATAATAATGTTCTATGCCATGTCCTCTACCAAAAGTTCCTCGTCATCTACCTCAACCTTGATAACCATATCGACTTCGTCCTCTGTATCTATTTTCATTTGCTTGGTCGACATGTTGGTTGACCAAATGTGTATGATATACTGAGTAAATATTTGGTCTGTTCTTTTTGTTTAGCTAGAATTCCTGAGTGGAATGCACCACTTGGGGCGTTCATTCCTTAGATTTTGTGGGAAGTCTCTTGTTGCATGATTTTTCAAGGCTTCACAAACATCATAGTATGTTTTGATCTAGATGTGTATGATTGTTGGGTCTAATGCATCACTGAACTTGCAGTGATATTTTGTGTGACCCTCACTTGATAAAACAATACATCAAAGTTCGTTGCATGCAATCGACATGTTTTCAATTGATTGTTGTAGCTTTGTGAGAATGTCTTCTAGAACTTTTTTAGTGATTATCAAAGATAGGGTTCCTTTGTCATCCATTTTGATTCACTGTGATTTTTTCAATATGTATTCTCATGACTGACTATTGTAACATTCAGAGGGGAATTTTGATATTTTGTAGTAATCTTGTTACATACCATTGTACCAGCAACTTTTCGTCGATTGTGTAAGGGATTTGACTTAATAAATATTTAAACCTCTTGTCATATTCTTGGACTTTTTCACTTAGATTTTGTTTGATTTCTTTGAGTTTTTTTTCTTCCAAGTGACTGATGTATTGAGTTATAAAGAGCTTGGGGAAGATTTTCTTTATATCAACCTTCGAACGTTGTTGATTATCTGTATAATTCATAAATTATGTAAGTGCTCTGGCTCGGAGGGCGGCACCAAACTATGCCATTTGTTTTTCCTCATCAGTTATGTCGGTTACATATTGAAATTTCTCGCATAAGAACCAATGTCGCTTAGGGTCTTCATCGCCTTTGTAAATCAGGATATAATTTAGACCCATGTTTTATTTTTGAGATTGCTTCGAAAATGGAACTATTGTAATATTTTTTGTCGAGGTCGTATGAGAGGTTGAATTACTTTCTTGAGTGGGGTTCTAGATTTTTTACTCGACTACAATTTCGAATTGTGTGCATTCGTCTCTTGTTATTTGAGCATCTGTTTGAAAATATTTATCTAAATATTTGACGAATCATCCTTTGCAGGGTTGTGATGGTTCATTTTCACTATCTGTTGAATTATAATATTCTAAAAGTATATTTGGAATGGGGGTGGAAATTGTAAGATCCCTTATATGAAAAATTATATCTTCTAGGTGGTGTTCACCATTTTCTTATGCTTTAATTAGCATTTTGTCTCTTATTTGACTAGTGTTATTAGTTTGTTATGACACCCGTTGTGACTGTGTATCTATTTGAAGCCTTTGTCGAAGGAAGTATATAATAAGCGAGCTGGGACTTCTTACAGGAGAAAGTTGAATTTCGGGTCCCAAGTCATTGATCTCCATGCCGACTTGGTCATTAGCTTAATGGGAGACATTGGCTTCCATACTCAATCATAAGCTTCCACTCATCCCAGGAGTCATCGAGGTTCTCTCAAGGGCCACTCCAACAATCTGTAGCACTTGGGTAGGTTTTCTATGATATTTTCAAAGATCCCTCTCATTCCACAACTCTTCTCGTTTATTTTTCCTTTTATATCACTCTATTTTTTGAATATCCGTTAATGGTTTATGAATATGCATTTGATGTATAGATTTCTCATTTGAATTAGTTATCTTTCTCTCGACTTCTAAGATTTTCAACTTGGTCATGGTTCAACTTCGATTCAACTTTTGTCTTCGAATTCGACTTATATCGACACATGGATCATCCATACTCCCAACCCCAACCCAAATTACTCACGTTCGATGGTGTCCATTGTCATTTTTTATATGTTCATTTCTTTAATAAGTACTCCCAAGCCTCTTTGGTATATTGACAGTTAAATTCCAAGAAAACTTCCCACTCTTCTTGTCTCTTTTACTGGTTGGAGTTTGGAGGGGGATCTTTCAAGGGGATTCAGTATTCGACAATGTTGTTGAATCCTTTGTCTATGAAGAATTTATGCAACAGGGAGGGGACAATGCAAAGGAATCCATCATGCAATTTTGTATAGAATTTTTTCTTGATGGTCTGAACTGACTCTCTATCTTCAAAAACTTGATCTTTGATGTACTCTTCAAAAATTCTCTCGACCCACTCATTTAAGTTTTTTCTCACTCCGTTTATGATCTTGTGCATCGACTACTCATCTGAAATGGGTTTGCACATTAGGCTGATTGATAAATCCGAATAGACTTCTAGAATGGCTTACAAAAACATTTCATGAGTTTTTGAGAAGAATTGAGCATGTGCTTCAACGAGCATCAATTGATTTCTTCTTGCATAATTTTTTATGTAATTCATAATCTTACGCTCCCACCATTTGTATATGTCTTCCAAAGTTAGCATATATGTGCATTTTGTTGTGCATCCTCGAGTTCAGAAATAATGGAAACAAAATCAATGTTGTATTCTAAGGGAAAGTACAAAAAGGTTGTCAGTAGATCCTTACATAGAGAATTACACACACTATAGCTTTGTATAAAAGAGCACATAGACATATAGAATAAAATACACAAATGGGGGAGAACCATCAAGAGATTTTATTATATATCATTCCAAAAAAACCTCTTATGTATTTCCATTACATGATAGTGTATATATGTGTTATATATAGTTACAAGTTGGTTACATTCCTTAACTATGCAGTTGGTCGACTCTAACTGACGGTTCGAGTGGCTTCCTAACTAACTACTACAATCAACTTGTCTAGTTGATTGATGGGTCTAGTCGATGGGGCCAACTAGCCGCTACAACAGGAACCCTAACTTCCACATGGAATATCTATGAAAGTACAAGGAACCAACATTTGAAATTTTTACCACATGTACAACAAGATATCTCTCCTATCTCTTCAAACTTTCAAGGTCTCAAACATCCCAAAAAGTATGTTATAGAGAAAGTKCCAAATTGACTTATWTGATGTGRATTTCAAGAGCATTCARGAACCCTAAATTCCATAGGGAATATCTMTTAAATTGTATAAAACCAACATCTGAAATTGTTACGAAATGTACACCAAGATCTCTCCTCCATCTCTTCAAAATTTCAAGGTCTGAAATATCCAAGAAAAAACRTTATTGCRAGATTTCCAWGATGACCTAGAACTRATTTCAYAACTCTTCCCWTTTGGAATGATATTCAATCTTTTCTCATCTACTTCTTCAAAARTTACKATATCTTGCACCCACACACTTTCTCTCAATACTATCTCTTTTTATACTTTCTCATAACCCTTCATGAAGGGACATGTCCATTAATTAAATAATTCAATCCTAATACCATGGGCAAATACCTCAAACCCATGGGTTTGAAACCACCATTTTACTTTTTACTTTTCAACATGTACCCTTTTTTTTAATATACTTATAAACACACACACACACACACACACACACACATATATATATATCGGAAATGCTATGTGTATTGTAATTCCATAATATGACATTAATGACAACATTAATCCTTTGACCTCAATGACAATAATTCCAACAATTATCATCAGCCTCCATTTCAACAAAAAAATTTACTAGGTCCTCGGAAATTTGAGTACTTTTGTTGTCAGTACTCCTTTTTCTTTTAGTCTCTATAACAATATGTGTTTTCTCAATATTTACATAAGGTGGGTCATCACGATCATCTCCTCCTGCACACCTTTCATTACTCTCTCATTTTCCCATATTAGGCTCTTGGCCTCGTTGAGTAGAGGAGGAACTCTTGGGTGGGAGGGAAGTAGAGCTAGTGTGAGCACTAGTCTTTTTTCTTCCTCTTTGCTTTGACTTTCTCTATTGATGATCCTTCTTGGATTCTATATTTTTGACTTGGGTGTTTGAAATGACTTCTGTAACCAAGTCATTATCACATATCTATTCATCTTTTATGAACAAAATTTGTTGGTATTTGGATCATTGTTATCAACATCCTCCATATTTTCTTCGATTATTGTGAACATAATACTTTAACCAATTGAAGATAAGTGAGAAGAAAATATTTAATTGGGGTTGAAACCCTTGCAAGCTTCCACTTATTTCAAATTGAAAAAAAAGTAGTAATTTAGAAATTTGGGTCAAATGGGTTAATCCCTTGAATGCAATGTGGGAAACATGGAAAGGTAAGGAAATGAATTGTTGTTTCCTCTTTTTATCAATCAAGGAAGACCATGACATGTATTTTCTACACACTTCATCAAAACAATACATGTCACTAACAAAATTGGAAAGAAAGAATGGTCTTCCTTCAAACCCATATAGTCTAATGTATGTAGATTTATTTTTATAGACACAAATTCCTTTTCCTTTAAGAAAATATAATGCTTCCTATGAAACTATCATCGATACTGTTCTAGTAAGGATATATTGAAATTCCCTGACATATTTTTCTTGAACCAAGAAGAAATGGAAGGGTTCCGTATGTTTCCACAATACAATATACTAAAATTGAGCAGGGTCATTTTCAACATCAATACTACCTCTTGAGGGTATTCCTTTAAATACATTACTTATGCGACAATTAATACCAAATAGGAGGCCATGAAAAATATATTTGTATTCATATAGTTGGAGATTTGATAAGATATTTCATTTGAGATAATATCAACACAATCAACTATTGCTTCTTTTGAAAGGATAAATATAACACATATAAGACATACCTTGGAATATGGGATGTGGATTATTGTCTCATCAGTCATAAGAAAATCTAAGAGAAATCATGATATGGATTAGATAGTATGTTAATATCAACTTGAGTAGTATTAGTTGGCATTGTAGAAGATGATGCTAAGAAATCCTTTAACAAGTTTTCACCACCACCCTATGAATCTAAAAATGAATCAGCTTCCAAAAGTCCGAGGACTTTGTTCAGGGTATGAAGTCGAAGAATTCTTTTGAATATATTTGGATTCAAGAGAATAGGGCTCTTTCCTTCTGCAAGAACTAGAATCAACCTGCATTTTGAGTTGAATTTACATGCACACAAAGAAACTATTTCTCTAAAGTCGAAAGCTTCAGGAATGCAAATGGATTTTACTAGACTAGTTGTCCAAATATTACTAGCAAGATTTTTCTCTAGAAAGATGCATGAGTACCACTGATATGCAGTCGAAAAATGGAAATATTTGTTCTGATGAGCGAGAGAGTTGACGATGTCTCCACATAATGTGATTCCTTTATTTTTCTAGCTACCATATTTCCCACTTCTTTGAATATGCATGAATGTCATCAATATGGGTTACAAAGCTTAAATTGTTTAAAGATTAGATTCATAAATAATCCCTAATGAGATATCCCTTCAATATGTACGATTTCTTTAGGAACAAACATGAACCATAAATATAAATTATCCTTGATAATAAATTTCTCTATGGGAAACCAGGATAATTAATCCTCCTTTACGATTGACAATTGTCTTTTCTGTGTGAGTCGAAACCTTATTAATGAACCAAAATTTCCTTGAAAATGATGAATTGTTATCTAGTGTGAAAATACACTAAGTATGGGACTCATTGTGTATGAAGGGAATGGAGAGAAAACTCTTATGGATCAAGTAGAGTCATGTGGATAAATTGTTAATGTAAATTTCTCTGCATGAAATATGACTCGAAATCAGCTAAGTATAGGACTTTTCAATAGATAGGAAGAGAGGTACAAGTAATGTGGAGAAAAGGTGACATAGAGAAATAGGATAAGGAAAAGGTGGATGATTCAGGTGGATATCAGTGGCCACCCACCTTTTTCGGCTGGCTCAAAACAGTTTTCTGACAATTTTGGCAATTTACTATTTTTATCAGTTTTTAACTTCCGGGGCCATTTTGAGGGCCCAAATGAAGGTTTTTCGATATAGAGGTTCTCAATGATATTCAAAGGCATGATTGAGCCCCAAAAATGAATCTCTTCGACTATATCTTTCCAACAAGCTATCACACGCCTAAAATGGAGATCATATGCAAAAGTTACAACCCCGGGAAGTTGATGCACTCACTTACCCAAACGGGGCCCACATGACTTTTGGCACTTCATATGCTAGGGTTAGGCTTTTGGATGTCTAGGGTTTTTGGAAATCCTGCTTATTGTAAAAAGGCCTTCAGAGCCTCGTTGTAATCATCTTCTTGCGAATGCAGGTAGTCGTCACATCTCTTCTTAGAGATAAGATTCCACCATTCTAGCGAGTCTTTCACTTTGTATTTTTATAGTCTCTATACATTTATTTCATTAATAGAAATTGTGTATTATTGTACCTATGTGTTTATGGTTGCATCTCTGATATATTTCTATTATATTATTGAATATCTGTGATATCTCTATGCATTTATTTATTATATCTCCGATCTCATTGCGTGCCGAAAATAATCTGGATCAGTGGTATCAGAGCAGGTTGCTCTTGATCATTTTTTTAGTGCATGTCCCCGACGAGGTTTGAGTATAGAAAGTTGGGTCTCGAGCTTGTCTCTCTTGAAGACAATTTCTCTCGAATACCCAAGAAACCCTCAATGGTGGAAGAAAATAAAAACGACGGAGCAGACGATCTTATCAATCTATTGCTTGAGCAAGATCTCACGCAATAGAGGGACAAAATGATGGAGAATTTTGCCACATCCTTCAATTCCTATCGATAGCATTAGACACATATTCATCAAGCGTCCACTTTGGAGGAACCTCACCTTTCAAGGTACAAGTTAATTTTGATATTCCTGTATTTGAAGGATAGATAAATGCAGAACCCCTAGAAAAATGGTTAACTCTGCTAGAAGGTTATTTCTCTGTTCAAAATTTTTCCGACAAAGAAAAGATCACCTTCACACTCCTTAAAGCTCTCCCTCATGTCAAACATTGGTGGGAAACTTACTGGGAGAAAAGTTCCATAGAGGAGTCTGAAATATATGGGGTCGATCCCACTTGGGATTCTTTTGTGGATGTGGTAAAGGAACAATATTACCCTATTGGAAACTATGAGGACCAGTACATGAGATGGACCACACTGTAGCAAGAGAGGGGTCAAGCAGTTCCAGAGTTCACCAATACCTTCCATACCTTGTGCACCAAGCTGGGTATCAAAGACTCCGAGCAACATTTGGTTCTGAAATACCGTGGGGCTCTACATAGATACATCCAGATTAAAATAGATTTTCTGGACATCTCATCACTCGGTGCTACTTATCGATATGATGTTAAAATTGAGAAGAAATTTAAGCACCAAAACAAACGGGAATTCGGGTCTGAAAATCTGCAACAACCAAAGTATGATAAAGACGGCCCTAACAAACAGTCTCCCGAAAACCAGTCCAAAACACAAGAAAAGAAGGGTCACGTGAAGACAAAGAAGGACACTGGAAAATGGTGTGATTTCCACAAAAGCCCCTGACACAACACCGATGAATGTCGCTCAAAACAGTCATTGGTGGCCGAGATCAAAGACAAGGAACTGAACCCTGATTCAGGATCTGATTCCAAAAGCACTGGTAAAGGATAGATCATTGACACAGACCCCACTGCTATTGTCGTGACCACAGTAATTCAACCAGTAGAACCAACAAATCCTGAAGAGGGGGAGCACCTTTTTCATTCACAAATGTGGGTGAAGGGGACCCCGCTGCATTTTATTGTTGATAGTGGAAGCCAAAAAAACCTCATTTCAATAGAGGTCATCAAATAGTTGGGATTGTCGACAACACCACACCCGCAGCCATACAACATCGGGTGGCTTTGGCAAGGATGAGATCTCTATGTCAGCCAATAGTGTCGATTGTCATACAACATCCAACCCTTCAAGGATGAGGTATTATGTGATGTTTCCCCACTGGATGTCTGTGATGTTCTCTTGGGCCAACCATATATGTGGAGACGCCATGATGTTTATGAGTCTCGACCCCATAGTGTCATTGTTGCTTTGGGGGGTCATCTCTATAGAATACTAGAGGTAGTTCCGACTATTGTTCCACCAAAAAAGTGTCGCAAGGTAGTATCTCATACTGCAAAATTCAACTTCTTCACAATACTGTTTAAAAGGGGAACAGAAGGACATTGGAACCACTACAACCTCACCCCAAGCACCTTCTATCCAATAGGATCAAATCGACAAGGTTGCAACAAAGCACAAAAATTCCTTCTACACATCGTCCTCTCATGTAGCCTGAATTGTTGAAAATCCTAGGCCTCAACAAGCTCATGATAGACTTCCACAAACTGAGTAGCGTGATGTCTACAGCAAGGCAAGTAGCTCACCAAGATGTAGATTCAGCAAACGCTTTTCCCTCTCCCCTGACAAGTCAACGCAATGGAGACCATTTCTTCCTAAGGAGGGAGGATTGATCCAAGTGGATATCGGTGGCCACCAACCTTTTTCGACTGGCTTAAAACACTTTTCTAGCAATTTTGGCAATTTACTATTTTTAGCAGTTTTTAACTTTTGGGGCCATTTTGAGGGCCCAAATGAAGGTTTTTTGAAATCGAGATTCTCAATGATAGCTAAAAACATGATTGAGCCCCCAAAATGAATATCCTTGATGATACGATTCTAGCAAGCTATCACACGCCTAAAACAGAGTTCATATGCAAAAGTTACGACCCCAGGAAGTTGATGCACTCACTTACCCAAACGGGGCCCACATGACTTTTGGTGCTTCATATCCTAGGGTTAGGTTTTTGGATGTCTACGGTTTTTGTCATTCCTAATTATTGTAAAAATGCCTTCAGATCCTCGTTGTAATCATCTTCTTGTGAATGTGAATAGTTTTCACATCTCTTCTCAAAGATAAGCTGCCATGATTCTAGAAAGTCTTTCACTCTGTATTTTTACAGTCTTTGTACATTTCTTTCATTAATAGAAATCATGTATTACTGTACCTCTCTATTTATGGTTGCATCTCTGATATATTTATGTTATATTATTGAATATCAATGATATCTCTGTGCATTTCTTTATTATATCTCTAATCTCATTTAGTGCCGAAAATAATTCAGATCAGTGGGGGAAGTTGAAAAATGACTAAGAAATAAATATTATAGAAGATAGAAGTGTGGAAAGTTAGAAAAATTTCTAAGTGTTGGAGAAAAATGAGGATTGTGGATGTGTGAAGATAAAATTAGGGATTGCAGAGGAAAATGTATGTATTGACTTCTACGCATGAGGAAAATTTGTAAATAATCTAAGTGTTGACTCATGTGGAATGATAGGTATGTGGAGTGTAGAGAAAAGATCCAATGGGAGGAATCTCTTCATGCAAAATAATATCCATATGGGAAGGAAATCAAAAAAATGACTAAGCGTTGAAAACATATGATTTGTTCCAAGAAGTAATATGGAACTATGAGACTTGCACATGGTGCAAAGAGTTACGAATTGAGATGAAAAGACTTCCACATAGTAATACTTAGCATAAAATGAAAGGTTACAACATGAAAATGGATCAACAAGACTCTGGAAAAAATTCAAGAAAGGGTTCCTTCACTGTAGGATGGAAAATAAGGGATGAGTAGGGGGTGCATTTGGAATAACCCTGTTATCAATATCATGGACGGAGATGACAATTGTTGTTGCAATAGGTCATTGGGCAACTGCTACTCATTGGGTTGCAAGTGTAAACTGTTGGAAATATTTTTTTCATTGATGTCAAATACAGGGGGAGCCTACATACATCCATATAAATATTACAAGCCTACAGATGTCCAATAAAAATATTGCAAGATGGATATTGTTGAAAGTATTACTTTTGGATTTTTTATGGTCACTTTGGATACCATATCTTTGAAGGAATGTTTACCCTACATACATAGCTCAAATGGGAGCACAAGTTATATGGTTTGAAATCTTATTCTTAGACATTTCCAACCATATATGGAATTCCCTCTAACTCCCTAGGAATGAGGAGATATGCATTTTTCCATCCAACAACCTAGCCATAGATTATTTTAGGGGCTAAATTTYACAARTGGGATAATTTTCCATGTTTTTTCCCAAAAAAACATTCGCYAATTTCCATTTTTTCTAAACATGACTCGCCCAAATTCCATAAAATAAAATTRTTTTACCTTTAAAATATCCAAAATTTTATAGAAACTAAATAAAATCCTTAGAAATTTGACTATTTTTGCAAATCTATCGCCAAACATTTTAAATTTTCCATATTAAGGACTAGTAATATTAGCCTTGGTTTCTACATTTTAATATAAACTTTCATCCTTAAAATCATCCCTAAACCTAGCCAGAAAATTGAGGTTTGTTGAAATTATTCCTGAGTGGACTCAACCCTTGGTATGCAATAATACCATGTTGATCGTTTACCACTCTATTGATACAGGAGCATCACAAGAAAGAGCAAGTGGAGGACAGATGGATATGCACCAGCATGCATTTTGAAAATGTTTTGAATTTGAAAGGACAAAACATTAATGTAATATCTGGAAACGATATTGCTATCACCATAACAATTTTTAGATCAGGACCGAAATTTCAGAAATTTAGCGAAATGTTATATCACTGTGGAAGCATGATAGTTTGGGGGACCAGGATATATCCAGCAGCATATAGACAAATATAGCAGAGGCACAAAATGTATAACTCGGGGAACCATCGATCTTGAAGAAGCCCGGATCAACGACTAAGGCACATATCAGGGAATGAAGCAGCGTAGAAGATAATTATTCAAAGGCAGGCCAGGGAAACCATTATGGTTTCATTCGTCGATACATGGTGACACCAGAGGTACATCGGGGTGAAATTCGGTCTACTCAAAACCATTTTTTCCAACCCCCGATATCGGAAGTTGATGGTGTTATCACATGTTGATTTGCATTTTGATTTTCCAAAGCAGCTTGTCCTTGTGTTATTTCTCCACTCAGATTGTCAAATTTTATCACCAGCTTTGTCAAGCTCCCATCACCTAAATCTTTCACCCAACTGATCATCCAAAATAGTCTTGTACTCCATGAGTCAAAAATTGGCAAAAATCTCAAGCCTATACCTAGCCTATATTCCTATCTAAACCCCTTAGTTCCATCACTTCATTCACTTTTACCCTTATTTTCATATTCCCATTGAAAATAAAACATATTCATTAAGCACCCTTATCCTATCCACAAAGTCATATTTTTAAGCCTCGTATGCCCAAAATCCTTCGAAAATAGAAAAAAGGGGTTTCTTATTATTAATATAAATATTTTATATTTATATTAATATTTAATCCAATATTTAATTTGTGAAATCGCGCCAAATCATGGGCATGAATCTCAATTCATAATGTGGAAAAGTCAAAGATTGGATTGAGGGCCCACATACATATTGGAGGTTGAAGTAACGAGGAGGTTAATTTTGTGAAGGGAGACCAGGGAATATTATCGTGGTTTCTTTGGTGAACACGAACTTTTACGTGGAACACATCGGAGTTAAGAGAAGTTTGATTTAAACCACTTTAAGCTCAATATCGATATAATAAATGCAAGCATTTATCATATGTTTTATGTGCGACATTTTTCCAACAGTGCATTTCAATAAAGATTATGGAATTTCCAGTAAAAGAAATTCCTCCTCACGGTGAAATTGTTTTACATAGGTGAAATTCACATTTTACAAATCAAGGAGACTAATTTTTATTTCCATGGAAAATAATTAAATGGAAGATGCACGTGAACGGAAACTTGGACAATTTTTATCCAAAGGTTTTACAGAAGTAAAAGGTAAAAGAAGAAGATAAAAGGTATTTTGCCAAAGACGGTAAATTGGAAAAACATTACACAGTAAATGTTTTTCCACAGTGAAACGGTAAATTGGAAAAACATTACACAGTAAATGTTTTTCATGGAGAAATGGTAAAAGTAAATGTTTTTACAATGAAATGGTGAATTGGGCAAACAAGACATGGTCTTAGAAACTACGAGCATGAAATAAATTATGGAAACTTAATTCTACAGGCTAGAAAAATATTTGGGAATTATTTTTAATTCAAATATAATATTCCCAAATGTTTCATGAGAATATGGATAAATGAAATTATATTCGAAACATTATGAGTGGCATTTCAAAGAAAACGTGGCAAAGGAAGGAGTCAGAGTGTCAGAGGAATCTGCAGGGGTCATGAAAAGTTTTTTCTGAAAACTGTCATTTGTAATCATTGTAGAAGATGAAACGTTTTGTTTCAGTTATTGTAATCAGTTACACACAAAGGAATTCAAATTGTATAAGTATTATAGGTTCTGAGTGTATTAAGGGAGGAGGCAGAAGTGCAAGGGCACAATTCTGGTGGTTCTGGACTCTATTGTAATTTTTCTAGGACTGAATTGAACACATATGCAGAAGCATTTTGAACTGTTTATGAAAAGATTCTAATGGCTATGATATGATTTTTGTCTTCCTTCATTGTTTGTATTTCCTCTGATCTTTTATTCCATATGCATTTTCTTCTATTTAAATTGGAGAGTTAAAGACCCAGAATTCATCTTGTGACGCTCTCGGCTGAAACAATTTAAATTGTGTGTATTTATTCCTAACTAATTAAGAATTCAATTGATTAATGCTCTGATGAAGTTACTTGTTTTCGCCCTTTCCTCTTACACTCTGCAAATTCAAATTTACAACTCAAATTCATTGCCTCATTTAGCCTTTATCCTCTGGAGAGTTCTACTTGTTGATCTTTGTTTTCATTCATTTTCAAAAAAATTGACTCCATAGCCCTGTGTGTTCCTCCCCTTCTTAGCCAACAACTTTATAAAAATCGCCAAAACAAACCAAATCTAGCCACCGATTGCCATAGATATATCAAGTGACACAAGAGAGCCCTCTCCAAGTTGAATCAGCTAGTTTTCATCTCTAAAGCTGGTTGAAACAGTTACCCCTGTCATCTGTTTGATAGCCGAGCAGATTTACAAGGTGGTAACATTTTGGCACCATTGTCACTGATGAAATTGAAAACTTTTCCCTGGGAAGAACAACATGGTTGAGTTCTAAGGTCTAAGAGCAGTAGACACTTAGGCACATATTGGTTGTATTCCTGATCTGGTGATTCCACACATCAAAAATCAGTTTGAAGGTGATTCCACTGGTAGAAGAATCCAGAAATTTGAATTTTTATTGGTGACTCCACTCTCAATGCAGAATCCAGCTTCCAAAACATCATTGGTGACTCCACTGTCCGAAGATGAGTTCAATATCTTCAAGGTATGCTCCAATGAATCGATCTCATATTCCTGGCTTTCCAAATCATATTCCTCACATAAATTGGCAAAATTATTTGCCTAAATTCGAATATGGGAAAGGAAATGATGCTTCCTTGCACTTGATTAGATTTCACATGCACATATGTAAGCTGGGGGTTGAATTTCATGAGGATTGTTTGATGAAAATTTTTATGGCTACTTTAGAGGGGAGAGAAAGATTATGGTATGAAGGTTTAAAATCAGGTAGCTTATAGTCTCTTAAAGATTTCCATATAACATCCTTTAAGCATTATGGAGAATCCAATTCTTCATTCTTGGTGTTTGAAGATTGTTGTGAATTTTGTGAACATTTCATTAAGTACCTTGAAAATGTTTTTGGAAATCAAGCGTGTATGAATGATGAAATCATAGAAGCCCTTTATGAATATTCATCCCAACAACAAA
The DNA here is from genome assembly GCA_009831015.1 of Picea engelmannii. Lineage (NCBI taxonomy): Eukaryota > Viridiplantae > Streptophyta > Pinopsida > Pinales > Pinaceae > Picea > Picea engelmannii. Next base: position 165,958 of record ML786552.1, on the reverse strand, counting down.
TAGTAGCCCCTCCTTTGGTTGAAGGTGAAGCTGATCAAGAAATTGTTGCTAAAAGTCATTTTCCTTCCCCTGAACTTGATGAAGATATTCAACAAGATTTTCAGCAAGACAAAGTGTTTCAAGGTTGTCTTTCTCCCCCTATGAATGATATGGTTGTTCAAATTCTAAGTGGCCTAGACATGGATGAGGATTCTGAAACTACATCTATGGAAACTTCCAGCAATGAACAAACAAATCACATAGAGATTCAGGAAAGAAACAAAACAATATATGCCATTTTTCAATCAGAAATACAGAAAGATAATGAAGAGGCAATTCTTTTATTTGATTCATTTGAACATCATGGTTTTGAAAGTGCATCCATGGGAACTCTAGACTATGAAATAGTGCATGCTATTAGATTTTCACATTTTCAAGAACATTATGAGAAGGAACTTATTTCTATTAATTCATTTGAAAGTCAAAATGGCAGTCCTCAAGCAAATTTCCAAAAGTTTAATGAAACCAAATCAGAATTGTTTGATGAACAAGAGGATGCACATAATATGGCTGTCACATTTGAATATGTTCAAGAATGTATGAATATTTTTGTTGATATGCATGGAAGAATAGACAAACCTATTTCTTCCATTTCATTTGAAAAAGTTCTTAGAACAGAAGAAATAGAGCAAGAGCAACAAACACTTATGAAAGAGGTTTTTCTTTCTATTTTTGCTCATCAAGAAGAAATAAATTTCCATGGTTTTCAAGATCATGTGGCCATCCTATTACAGTCATCAGTGAAAGAGGATTTTGTTTTATTCATAAGTTCAGGTTTTGGAGTCAACTCGTGTTTTTAGCTTCCATCTTTTACATTTGTCTGCCTGCTTAAGAAAGATGTGATCGGAGAAAAATCGGGAAGCCAATTGCTTGATTGGTTGCATTGGCACTTTAGCATCACTTGATTGAGTATTCCTTTCAATGGTTTTAGAGTAGATAGGAGTATGCAAATAATATTGTTGGTCAATCATTTTTCAGTTTGGATTTCCAATAGTATGTACAGTCATATTTTAGTAGTGTATTCAGTGTTCAATATTCAGTTGAGAGTAGTGTGTAGAGTTTGGTTTTCAGCAGACACTGGTGACAGGACGGAGCAGGGTGCACACACATGTTTTGGGAGAAGCCCAATAGATCAGGCACAGGGTCTACGAGTTCTTTTCTACCTCACAGGGAGGATAGCATCCCTAGTTGGAGCCAATGTTATCACCATAACAATTTTTAGATCAGGATCGAAATTTCAGAAATTTAGCGAAATGCTATATCACTGTGGAAGCATGATAGTTTGGGGGACTGAGATATATCCAGTGGAATATAGAAAAATATAGCGGAGGCACAAAATGTATAACTCGGCGGACCGTCGATCTTGAAGAAGCCTAGATCAACGACTAAGGCACATATCGGGGAATGAAGCATCGCAGAAAATAATTATTTGAAGGCGGGTTGGGAAAACCATTATGGTTTTGTTCGTGGATGCGTGGAGACACTAGAGGTACATAGGGGTGAAAAGCGGTCTACTCAAAACCATTTTTTCCAACCCCCGATATCGGAAGTTGATGGTGTTATCACCTGCTGATTTGCATTTTATTTTTCCAAAGAAGCTTGTCCTCGTGTTATTTTTCCACTCAGATTTTCAAATTTTATCACCAGCTTCGTCAAGCTCCCATCACCTAAATATTTCACCCAAATGATCATCCAAAATAGTCATGTACTCCATGAGTAAAAAATTGGCAAATATCTCAATCCTATACCTAGCCTATATTCCTATCTAAACCCCTTAGTTCCATCACTTCATTCTCTTTTACCCTTATTTTCATAATCCCGTTGAAAATAAAACATATTCATTAAGCACCCTTATCCTATCCACAAAGTCATATTTTTAAGCCTCATATGCCCAAAATCCTTCGAAAATAGAAAAAAGGGGTTTTTTATTATTAATATAAATATTTTTATATTTATATTAATATTTGATCCAATATTTAATTTATGAAATCACGTCAAATCATGGGCACAAATCTCAATTCATAATGTGGAAAAGTCAAAGATTGGATGGAGGGCAGACATACATATTAGAGGTTGAAGTAACGAGGAGGTTAATTTTGTGAAGGGAGACCAAGGAATACTACCATGGTTTCTTTGGTGGACACGTGCTTTTATGTGGAACACATCGGAGGTAAGAGAAGTTTGATTTAAACCACTTTAAGCCCAAGACCGATATAATAAATGCAAGTATTTATCATATGTTTTATGTGTGGCATTTTTCTTGGAGTGCATTTCAATAAAGATTATGGAATTTCCAATAAAAGAAAATCCTCCTCACGGTGAAATTGTTTTACAGAGGTGAAATTCACATTTTACAAATCAAGGATACTAATGTTTATTTCCATGGAAAATAATTAAATGGAAGATGCACGTGAACAAAAACTTGGACAATTTTTATCCAAAGGTTTTACAGAAGTAAAAGAAGAAGATAAAAGGTATTTTGCCAAAGATAGTAAATTGGAAAAACATTACATAGTAAATGTTTTTCCACAGTGAAATGGTAAATTGGAAAAACATTACACAGTAAACGTTTTTCATGGAGAAATGGTAAAAGTAAAATTTTTTACAATGAAATGGTGAATTGGGCAGACAAGACATGGTCTTAAAAACCATGGGCATGAAATAAATTATGGAAATTTAATTCTACATGATAGAAAAATATTTGGGAATTATTTTTATTTCAAATATATTATTCCCAAATGTTTAATAAGAATATGGATAAATGAAATTATATTCGAAACATTATGAATGCCATTTCAAAGAAAAAGTGGCAGAGGAAGGAGTCGAAGCATTAGAGGAATCTACAAGGGTCATGAAACGTTTTGTTTCAGTTATTTTAATCAGTTACACACCAAAGGAACTCGAATTGTATAAGTATTATAGGTTCTGAGTGTATTAAAGGAGGAGGCAGATGTTGGAACTGTTTTTACAGGCAGCGTAGACTTGTCATTGATGGCAAGTACAGTAGTGATGCTCGCTTAAGTACAACAGTGAAGCAGACATCGGAATCCTTTAAGGATTCGAGGAGAATAAGCTTAGGAGGAATAGCATTCTTATACGCACAAGAAGCACAGGAAAGAGACCGAGAGCCGTCGGATCTCACTCGAAAATCCCGACAGTTGTTGGATCGGGAGAAGCTGCACAGATGTTAAGCGTAGGAGTTGGCGTGCAGAAGAAGTGATCTGAGCCGTTAGATTGGAAGCAGACACCCGACAGCCATCAGATCTGCAGAAGCTGCAAGGGGGATAAGCCATCGGAGATCAGGACTTTGAAATGTCCAGTTCAATTGATATCGAAAACCCCGAAATCGCGATATGCGATTTCGCGATTTGATCACAGTCGTTAAATCAAGAAGCGATCGGGACCATCCATGTGTAGACAGGAGGCTTCATCGGAGAATTGGGAATTGCAGTTCCACGAGTCTCATGAACAATGAAAACGAAAACCTCGAAATCGCGATATGCGATTTCGCGATGAAATCGCAGCCGTTGAGCCAAGATTGCATCTAAATCGTTGATCCAACTTACGACAGCAGACCACGTCAGCAAGGGACACGTGGCACAACCAAGGAATGACAAGTGTCAGGCAAATTCAACACTTCAGGCATATGTAAGTCACGAATCAAAGTGACACGTGGTAGGATCTAACATGTGTCAAAACACGTGTGATGTTAGCAGAGGCATCGACGATCGGGACTGTCCATCTGAGGGATAGGTGTCAAAGATCAAGGCACCGTCGGCATATTGGCCATCGGGAAATCGGAGTTCCTGAAGTCGAAGGAAACGAGACATCGAAAGTCTCAAAATCCCGAAGGGATCGGGACCGTCCAACTAAGGGACAGGTGTCGAAGATCAAGGCGCCATCGGCATTTTGCTCATCGGGAAATCGGGGATCTCGCTGACAAGAGTTTTGTGCAGTTCAGAATCGCGATCCGCGAAACCCCGATTAGTGGAGGCCAGCTGTCAGAGATAAGGATGTGGTCACAGGTAACGGTCACATGAACCAGGGTCATCCAGGAGGGCTGAAGCACATCACGAATCGGGAAATCGCGAATCCCACAGACATAAACATTATGTCATCGAAAACGCCGAAACCCCGATGAGAGGATTGACTAAGGTCATGTGTAGATGGTCATGTAGGCCAAGGCCTATAGCCAGCAGGGCTAGCGCATGGAAAGGGGCGCATCGGCATCGGGGATCGGGACTTTGTAATGACAAAGTCACTTGACATCAAAAACCCCGATTTCACGAAATGCAAAATCACGAGTGAATCTAGACCGTCAGATCCAGAAATGATCAGGACCTTTGATCTAAAAGGGTGCGCGTAGGTTTAATTCAAATTTTTTAAATAGGAGCTCGATTTCCTCCAAGCAATAAATATGGGACCCAATGAGCATTGAACGAGTCCTGGACCAATGGGCTTAAGAAGGGGTCGATGCTCTCGGCAGAGGAGAGGGTTGGAGGACGCGGAGGCCATTTTTTGACAGTCGGGATATCTACTGGTGGGTGAGGTCATTTGTGTAGGCAGCATGGAAGTTTTGAAGAAAGAGGAACCTCTTTGTGGCAGTCGGGCGGCAGATCTACATTGACAGAGAGATCTCGGCTATGGGTTCAACAACCACGAGATCAGAGGCATCATCTCCAAGTTTATTGAGTTGTTTAATATGTGTCTTTTGGTAACTGCCTGACAGGCTGTAGATCTGTGTTTACTCTTGAGATAATTTCTGTTACTGTCATAACCACTAGATGAAACTGCCTGATCCAGTGTGAAAATTAATGAAACGTGGTCAACAATGAGTATGAGGGTTAAACCCTTTAGTAGTAGCAATCTGCCAGTAGAAACTGGTGTTATCTTGAGGGGGTTGAAGCTCCCTTCCAGGAAAGGCTGGTAAACGAGAGAAGGTTGTAGCCTTCTGCAGGTAGAAGCCTGCGTACTAGTATGAGTCTGCACTAGTACATTGTTGTAGAATGTTTTCTTAATAATAATCATTG
>ML786552.1:136099-146696 GCA_009831015.1 Picea engelmannii | reverse complement strand
AGTCTTTCCTTCTTAGGGTTTAGGGTTGGTGGCCTTGCCATAGCAACACCATCAAACCCTAACTCTCTTGTCCTTAAGTTTGAGTTTCTCCTAAACCATTAGTCTCACTTCAATTGACTCCATTAACCCAAGGCACTAGTCTATAAGATAATCTTGAACTTGTTTGTGGTTAAAATCTCTTTCAAAACTCTTTATTGTTGAAACCCTAACTAACCTAGCATCTAACCCTAGCTGTCTACTAACCCTAACCCTAGAGGTGACGTCCTAACCTATTTCAACTCTTGTTTACTCTAAAAGTTGCGGCCAAGTCTCCTCTAGGCAGCCATAAAGGTTTTACATATCTTCATTGGTAAATTTTGCAAAACGTTACCTTTTTGGCCTCTCTAACCAATCATTTAGGGCTGACGTCATAGTGACTGCAGAAAACTTATATAGGTGACGTCACATTTACTTTGATCTTTTGCTTAGCTTGCAACGTTGTGACTTTACTCACCTCTTTTGATAGACATTGAGTTAGTAATTGCATTTATAAGCCTATTGAGGAAAACGTTTTACTCTTTGTCATCATTTGACCTATTGATTAAGTGCTTGACGTCACATTCATAGCAGCAATAGTATAGGTGACGCAGCAACATCATTTATATGAGCTTATTTGAGATATTTATTGCATTGTGATATAATACAAGTGTTTAAATGTGCACATTGAATGCTCATTATCTCTTATGCTTTATTGAAGGAGTGATATTAGTCATTGGCCTTTGTTTAGAAATCATTGACTTCATCAATAATAGAATTTAATCATTGCTCATATATATTTCAAAGATAGTCTTTAATGCTTATGAAGTACTAACCCACTGCAAGCACATATTCTAGTTTTATCTGTTTTGTCTAGCAAACAGGTGCCATCCAGTGGAACATATTCTTCTTGACTATCTCGTCTTTGGCAGTAATCTGTGAAGGGGAATCTCTTACTTTGATCCATTATACCTTTAGCCCTTCATTAACCCAAATTGCTTAGGGACGTCTCCCTTGGACCAGCCATCCTAAATAGAAAGAGCTCCCCATCGAGGTGACAGTGGGTGCGAAAGCTCTTGTTACACCGGTTTCAAGCCTTGACTCAAGCTCCTTAGAACTTTCCTACAAACCGTGCGATAACATAGCCTTTATCCTCTTTAGAGTTCTACTTGTTGATCATTGTTTTCATTCATTTTCAAAAATTTTGACTCCATAGCCCTGTGTGTTCCTCGCCTTCTTAGCCAACAATTTTATAAAAATCCCCAAAACAAACCAAATCTAGCCACCAATTTCCATAGATGTATCAAGTGACATGAGAGAGCCCTCTCTAAGTTGAATTGGCTAGTTTTCATCTCTAAAGCTGGTTGAAACAGTTACCCATGTCGTATGTTTGAGAATCGACCAGTTTTACAGGGTGCTAACAGATACGTTTGTTTTTATGGTTTGGAGATTGTAACACAAATCTTGAGCGTTTCTCTCATCTGTCAGTTGTAGGCATTTAATGTAATGAATATAAAGTAGAGGTAGGCTTTAATTTGATTATATAGCTTGAGGTTGTAGGAGGGAAAACTCAATAAATCTCCCTCGTATGTATTGTATTTTATCATTATTCACATAGTAGTTAGAAGCAATAGAGAAAGAGAGCATAAGAGAACAGAGAAGAAAAAATATTGTAGAATTTGTATGATCAGATAGTTGTTGCTATTGAATCCATGTATAGAAGCACTTGAATTAATATAAGAATGCTTTGATGCAATTTCATGGTGTTGCTATGGCCATTGTTTGCATCTATTGAATTGTATATTTACAGGTTGCTCAAATACTCTGTTATGAATTTGTTTCAATGATGTGTGTGTATCTATGATTTCATGTTGAATGTATGAAATTCATGAGAGGGAGAGTGTAAGTTTCAATTGTTTCTATTCCTGAGAATTCCTGCAAGGAGTGCAATGAAATTCCGTAAGGAGTGCATTGACAAGATTATGAGTTTATCTCAAAAAAAATCTGGAGGGATACCGTTGTCTTATACCAACAGAAGTGCAATTATAGCACAGAGTCGTGCAAGGTGTGCACAGGCCAAACTGAAGTCTTAGAATTTTCCAGCCGAGTGAGTGGATGAAGAACTTCTGTCGCAAGGAGTGTGCAGGGTTGGAAGACATCAGATAATTAGAGATTATCGTGGAAGCCGCAAGGATTGTGTGCAATAATTACTTAGAATCCTTGAGTTTGTAGAAATAATCAAGCTTGGGAGGGATAGAGACTTCGAAGAGTTTGAAGGAAGGATGAGGTTCATCGTCACCTCGTGGAATCAAGATCAGGAGGAAAGATGTTGAGTTATTTGGCCAGGAAAGTATCGAGAAGCTGAACAGACGGTGGAAACTCTCAGAGGGAGAATCGTCGATACCAGTGGACCATTAGATCCAGTGGAGTTGTAGGAAGGATAAAGGGGAGAGTCTTTCAACACTTGCAAGCTCAAGAGGGATAGCATCTATTATATTGGGAGGGGTGTGAGACATTGATTTGAGGCACTCCAAAATTTTGGCATTTCAGGAATCAGGAGTTTGGAGGAAACAACTACCTGGAAGTTGTGATACGTGAAATCCTGACACGATCTGGACCATTGATCATGGGGAGAATCAAGACCATTGATCTAGAATATGCGGTCATTTCAATTTCAGATATCGGGAGAAGGAGAGAGGGCCACTTCACAAATCTTGAATACGTGAAATCTCAACGCACTCGAAGGTTGGGCCCCAGGTCACAATCGAGGATCGCATTAGGAGAACTTAAGGGACGAGCTAGGGACCGTTAGCCCATTTCAGGATTTCAGGAACTGGAGGAGTTGGAATGCTTTTCAATGGAAGTCCTGACATCGCGAAACACGATGCACCTTCTATGGTTAAGTCTGTGGTCACGAGGGGTGGAGGTTTACACCTAGATCTTATGCATGTGGGTGTAACTTCTAAAAGGACCTGTGGTTATATGTGTTGAAGGTTCCAGCTAGGAATCAAAGAGCCACTTCGACTCAAAGGAATTCAAGATCCATAGTCCGAGAGGTCAGTAGAACCTGCTAAGGTAGGGGCACTACGTCAGGTGGTATGAGAGCCAACAACTTTTGTTTTATGTAGAGAGAAGACAGAGGACAGTTGTGATTTGAATTCTGCGTGGATAGATTGAAACAATGCCGCCAAGAAGACATCAAGAAATAATTTTACTTGATCCAGCCGTGGAAAGGGAGATGAGAGAACTCCGTGCTTGATTGGATGTTATGGAGACAACACAGAGGTGAACACCTGATACAGGAGATATCAGTGAGGCCGAAAGTGAAAATGAAGAAGGACCCGAAGAAGAAGTTGTAGCCGAAGATGCAGTAGGAGAACTTCTATTCAAATCTGTTGCAAGAATAGATGCCAAAGAAAAAATGGATATTTTGATGTATAAAGGAAACTTAGATGTTAAGGAGCTACTAGATTGGTTTAGAGCTCTGGATAAATATTTCGATTATGAAGATATTGAAGAGGATAGAAAAGTAAAGCACATTGTCACTAGACTAAAAGGGCATGCAACAATGTTGTGGGATGAACTGCAGGCTGATAGGTGTTGCAAAGGAAAACAAAGAATTAAAATCTGGGATAGGATGGTCACGAAGATGAAACCCAAATTCATACCCATAGATTACCAAATCAATTTGTTCCGAACAATGCAGAATTTGAGACAAAAAGGAATGACAGTAAAGGAATACACTGAGGAGTTTTATAGGATAAACATTAGAGTTGGTCATTGTGAGAGATTATGAAAAGGCCGCCAGATATATGAATGGTTTGAGATATGACATTCAGGATGAGATGAGCATGGTGACGATTAGGAATGTGGAAGATGCTTATCTGATTGCTCTGAAAGCTGAAGAGAAATTGGCCCGAAAGAAAGGTCAGAGGGTCAGAGGTAGAAGTCAGAGAAAAAATCCCGAAGGGAAAACCAGTCCAATGATTCTTTTATTAAGGTCAAGTCATGGATCCCGTAATAGGAAAAATGGCCTACTAAGAGAATTATACAGTGCAGACAAACCTAGAAACACATGTGTTGTTGTACAACCTATTCTGGCATGTTTTCAAAGAAATCCATGACTTTCCTTTCTATGACCCATGGACATCTGCGACTTGCCCTTCTGTGACCCGTGGATATCTGCAACTTTCTAAACAATGACCCACAGATATGTATGGAAATCCCACATGACTTTGCTCTTCCTCGTAGCTTTTTTCCTCTGAAACCCACCTACAACTGCTTATGTTCTCTCTCCTCCTTGACCCGTATGATCTCTAGATGAAATTCCTTCTCCACTTATCAAGATCTTGAATCTAATCCTTTTTCATCCAACCCTCTCATTAATACTTGGATGAAATCTCTTCACCCAACCAGTGACATCTCCTTACTCTAGTGTAAGCAAAAGTCATTCTTTGCTCCTACACTCCTCACACTAGCAAAAGTCCTTCTTTGATATCCTCAACCTTGTTCTCTCACCAAAATGGCTTCCTCTCAAATTCATGACTGTTTCGAAACCCTCAACACAATTCTCTCACAAGTGTATCTCACACAAGTGTCTTCCTCCTTCTCCCTATCCTTTCTCTTATAATTAGGAACTACAATATATTTCTAATATTCAAAGATATCTATGGTTGAGATTACTTCTCACACTCACTTAATATTTAGATTACATGTTTCATGTTGTACATGTTCCTTAAATAACTCAATTCACTTAAATAAATAATTTTTTTCTTTAATTAATTCCTTTTAACTAAAGTAAAATCAAGACTAGAAGATTATTTGATGAATTCCTCATGATAGACACATTCCAATGTGGAAGTATTTGTCTGATGATACCAAAAGAAACAACACTCCCTCTTAGCGAGGAAGGTACTTCTCTCACCTAGAATTGGCTCTATCTTCGCTACCATATCTACTACCATGCCTTCTCTCCAATACACCTGATTGGTTGCTCCCTGTGACACAGAAGCTATCCCTGTCATGATGGTCTGACCTGTCTCTGAAGAATCACTATCGCTAAGCATGCTCTTATATGTCTCCTACTTCTGAGCATCTTGCATGGTCATACCATAGCATGACTCCTTCTTGATTGACTTGGAAGGTTTTTCCTTCACACCTGAACCTAAAGGTTGACTCCCTCTTAGTTTCTCAACCTTTGGAGCTACTTGCTCCCTATTCTCTATCACTATGTTGTTGGCAATTTCTCTCATAGGTTGCCCCTTTAGCCTATACAAGTTTCTCTCTCTAACTCCAAATACAATTGCTTTGTCTGAGTTAGATCCTTTGGGCATGATAATCTCCTTTACATCCTAGAACGTTATGTCAAATCCATTCTTCTCAATCACTGATACTAAGATCACACTCCTCTTGAGTTATGGCACCCATAACACATCCTACACTCTCAATGTGCCTCCTAACTCCATCCAGAATGGCACTGTTCCAAATCCCTTCACTGCATGCTTGGTCCCCATACCAAATTCCACATGAATATCTAAGCCAGACTCTATGAAGCTCTCAAACACCTCTCATGCTCCTGTCATATGACATGTGGCTCCATTTTCTATCAACCATGCACCATCTGATATAGTGCCCAAGGAAGTATGGGAAATAATTAACAACTTTTTTTTTTCAAACTTCTTGTAAAGCTCATCCAATTGAGTATTTTTCAATGCAACTGCCCTTGAATGCATTTCATTTCCCCCCTTCTTCTTGTGTGAACATTTCCCTCCATAATGTCCAAACTTGTGACATGCGAAGAACTTGACTTTACTCGTGTCCTTCTTCTTCTTACCATCTTGGGCGATCAACTCTCCACTGGAAATGTTCCTGAAATTTTCATTCCTTGCTTGGATATCAATGATCTGAAAATCCTTAGACACCACTTATGATTGAAAATATATACATGTAGTATCTAACTTGTTTCTATATAATTTCTAGGATCTATTAAGGTGATTACAAAATTTTGAGGTTGTCCTCTTTACCCAAAACTCATAAATCTGAATATTATATTGAAGTGGAAATGAGATGACATAAAAGAACTCAAATTACAATGTTGATAACATATTTGTTTCATCTTCAGTTCCTTTCAAAACAATTAATCTGCAAATATTCAAAAATACCATGTAAATGGACCAAATAAGTCAATATTGGGGATGCTCCAAAAATTCACTACTCAAATGCAAAAACAAAGTTCATAATTGAAATCCTTGTGAAATTCTAAAACTTTTGACTGTAAATTTGACCACTTTCCAAACTAGCTCAATTTTGTGTCTCCTAGCACACAAAACAATGCATTAAATACTCATAAATGACATATTGAGTACAAAGTTAAAAAAAAAAAACCTCAAATCACAAAACATACCTCATATTCAATATCCTTGTGAAAAATCATGCAGAATCGATATAAGACTTGAAATTCTGTCAATGTACCATTTGGCACGCTTTACGATGCAACACCAAACTTGGCTTGTACCTACACGTACTTCAGTACAGTATCGAAATACATGCCCTATCCTTGCCTCAAACACCATGCAATCTCATAATTTGTGCCTCGGGATGTATTTTGGCCTTGGGATTCATGCCCAATATATAGGCTTGGTCCTAACCCCCATATCTGTAACAATTGGCAATTGATTACTATTTTTGGTGGGAATCCCACTAAACATGGGGTTGTTGATGTAGTGGTTAGAACCACCCACTATTATAGTGGAGGTTCGGGGTTCAATCCTCCATATGGCATATATTTTAGTTATATATCTGTTTGTTTGTTTTAATACATATGGTATATATATATACATATATATATATATAGTTTTTATATATTACAAATAAACCTCCCACACAATAAGTGTTAAGCCCTGCAGACTCAGGTGTTGGTTGCATGGTGTAACATTTGAACCAAGGGTTGGGGCTATCCCTCGACCCCTTTTCTCCCCCATATAAAACTTTTACATCAATTCAAATATAATATTATATATATATGTTAAGTTCTATGGTTTTGTGCAATGGTTGTGGGAGATTTGTTAAGATGTGGAGGTTTGGAGGTCATGTGGTCGATTCCCCTGGACTCCGTACTAATTTTACACAATATAAACCATCACTGGCCAATGGGAGGTTGCCACATGGTGACCTCTCATTGTCCCTCCTATGCCACGTGTCAACAAACTATTAGACCACTTGGATGCCAACTCATCTTCCAAGTCAACTGATCAGTGCATGTGGCACCTTGGGGTGTGGCCACAACATCTCTATGGTCGTGCCACATGTCACTATAGGACATGACACATGTCCTTTTACTCCTTTGACTTTTGAGTTTGACTTGGTTGACTTGAACTTTGATTCCCCATAACTTTTGCATACAAGCTCTGTTTGACTTGTCATTTATGTCATTGGGAAGTTGATGATGAGATTTACACAATGATTCTATTTTTGAGATTATTTGAGACAGTCAAATTTTGATAATTTATGGATCCCCTAGGACCTCTGTGAGTGTTTCAAATCCTCCTAGACATTTGTGAGCATTCCTTACATCCTCCTAGATCAAGTAAGGGAAAATTTCTCATGATGGCTACTCTTCAAACCATCCTTGGACTCTAATCGAGTCTTCTCCTGAATACAATCAGTCCATAGTCTATCATACCATTGCACTATCTCTCACGAACAAGTCCCCTGCAAAAAAGGTTCCCAAGACATGGGAATACCTCTCAACTCTACATTCACCAACTCAACATCCTATACTATCTTTCCAATCACTATAATCTAAACTCGGATCTATTTAATCTTCATAAGATAATTCACAACTAAGTCCTCACTGGACATCCTAACAACTTGAATTCGATGCTTCAAATGTAGCAACCTGCCTATATTATTGTTTTGGTATATATTGGCGAAAGAAGTCACTCTTGGATTGCTAGCAGGAGCAGAGCCTGACGCCCATCAGTTTTATGTCACGGTTGTTCATAAATGGGTGATCGAATGGCGGGAAACTCAAAACAATAGCGTTCCAACTCTGAAACTAGGCCAGGTATGCATGAGCAAGTGAGGTCTTGCGTAAACTTCAAACAGTGGGCTGTAGTAAAAGGTGAACAGGAAGAAGACTTGTACAAGAGAAAAGAGGATGTCTGTTATAAACAACAGGTTTCTAACAGACTGAGGAAGAATACGTCCAAATGTGATATCATCTTACATTCAAACGCAAAGCCAGAGAATGCAGTAATGCAACAATAAATCTTTTATCACAACAAAACTGCAACAATTCATGCGAGTCAGTTGATCACGAACCGTCTTAGCATGAGACGAAAATTAGATGGAGTAAGAAGAACTGTCTGTCATAAAACAAGAAATCTCATATATAGATGCATAAGCTGAAAGCTAGAATAGCTGTTAAAACATTACAGTAGGGAGCTCTGCTCAACCATTGATACTTACAAAATACAAAGAATGAGTTTATATACTCAAGAAAATTCTCTTCACAGAGGCGTGCCTCAGTCACCCAAGGCTGGGTGTCCCTTCAATCAAACTCGTACTGATATCTTTCTTTAAATGCCACCTTAACTATGCATCACTCCTGTAAGGAGGGTAGTTGAGCTAATAAGTGTTCAGATAGCGTGTGTAGACTTCTCTGTCAAGCTGAAGACTTCGCCATGGATCCTTTGATAAAATCAATACATAGGACTTCCTCGGGCAGACGGATTGCCAGACCCTCCATCCCCCTTACTTAATGACTGAAAGGAGTTTTCAACCACCCGCTCTTGTTGTCATTTACTCCAGGTGAGAAACAATATGAAGATCAGATCCAATGGCGCTTGGAGACCATGACGATCCTCTCTGTAACTGAACTCGGTGCTTCGGCCTTCTTTACGCAGATCCTCTCTTTTTCCAAGTGACCACGAACTGTGACCACGTGCCTATTCTCATGGCGCTTTTCAACGTTTGTGAATATGAAGGGGTTGATCCCTGCTGATCGAAATCGTGATGAGTGATATGCCTAGATGGCTCAATCTGGTGCCATGCATCCCTCAAATCCGACAGTTCTAAACTCATCCGATGTTGCAGTGGGCCCCAGGTCCTGAGTACTCTCGCTACTTCGCATATCAGGATATGATGGAGCTATTTTTTGTGCATTGGAGTTGAGATGAGCGAGGCATCGAGATGGCTCTACTTGCTGCCAGGTGTCCCCTCTGGACGGATGGCTGAAAACACTTTGGTGATACTGTGGGCTCGAGTCCTGAATGCTTTCGGCGCTTCACGTCTCACGGCTGGGAGGAGGCTGGTCCTTGTTCTTCCAAGTCATGGTGGGTGAAAAGGCAAGGAGCCTAATCACACACCACGTGTCCCTCTAGATGGACGACTGAGATCTTCTCGGCAATACTGTATAGCTCTTTTTACTGTCAGTGCCCGCCACACGTAACCGTCGGCTAAGGATTAAGTGCTAGGGCCTCTCATACCTCGCAACCTCGCGAGTTGGAGTGTCGAACCTTGGCACTCTCCCTCTACGAAATCCTGAGAGGTGATGGCTCTTTTCCTTTCCATAATTCTCGTGACTCGCGATCTCGCGCAACCGAAGAATATGGTCCGCCCTCCGAACTCACGAACCCCGAGTTCAAGAAATGAACCCACACATCAACGGATCACAATCAATGGCCCTCGTTACTTCACGAGTTCTCCACAGAGACTTCTGACCGTTCACCTCTTTGAAAACTTCTGCGCTATACTTGGCGTGACTCGGCTGAGTGCAATTAACTAAGGACCATTGATCTGCTTCGCAAAATAGACCTTGGATGCTGCCTGTTATCCCCGATATCTAGGGATAACCAGGAGATCATGTCTCGAGGCCCAAATGGTCCTAGACATGGAGTACTGAGAGCAGGAGCAACTTGAGCATGGCCCTGGAGGGCCCATCATTTTTCTTCTCAGCCGGACTCGTCCTGTCAGCAGTACCAACCCCATCACTACCGGCCTGGGCTTGCATCAGAGAGGATTCTTGCTCCATGAGGTAATTGGTCCGAGGTATCATGGTATGTGTCATATTTGATCATTATAACCTTCTTATATATGCATTAGGTTCCTTCCATTTTGGATGACTGCTTGGATCTTACACTAATCCACTTGACCACTGTTGGGGTGATTGATGGGGTAGCCTAGCAAGTTGGTATTCATGGGTTTTCGTTAGCCACCAAGGGGGGTTTGCAGAGCCATCATCCGCTCCCACCATCTTATCACTTTTTCATCTTATATCCCACTCATCCATCCCATTCCCCTAGTCTAGCCATTAGGATGACCTTCTAGGGTACATCTTGTCTTGTGGGAAGAAGGGGCTAAAGGCCCAGGGGGTAAAAGCAGCTGGTAAAAGATAAAATCCATAGGAAAATGAAAACCTAGAGATGCTTCACCCAGGAGATCCCCGAGAAGGCAATAAAAGGCCTCTCGATAAGAAACTAAGGGACCCTAAGAAAAAATGAAATAAATAAATGCAAGACCTAACCAAGAGGATGGGAGGTCTCATCACGAGCCGGCCCATTATGTTCATAGGTATTTAGCG
>ML786552.1:109571-121454 GCA_009831015.1 Picea engelmannii | reverse complement strand
AAGACTTGTTTTTAAGCACTTTGAGCAATTTAATATAAAAGATCCATTTGGAGGCTGGACCAGGAGATGTAGCCCGGAGTGGGGTGAACTCCTTTATCAAGTTGCTGTGTTTATGTCTGATGTTCAATGATTTTTGTTGCTGTGTTTATGTCTGATGTTCAATGATTTTTGTTGCTGTCTATGTTCATTTCTACATAAGTAATCCTTTAATATGTGTTGCAAATTGATCCGGTTGCTTTAAAAACACATAACATTTAACTTGCAATTTAATTTAATCAAGTTTATCAAGTCTTCGTCATATTTTTAGATCAGAATTGGACTTCGTTCCATTCGCAAACAAACCAGGTTTTGAAACAAATTTTAATATAGAACAAGAAACATAATATCATATTGTTTCTTAATGGCAAAGAAAATACAATTTTTAATTCCATAGTGGATATGTGTTAGTGAGATAGATGAATGTGGCATATGCCTACTATTTACAAATCACTTAAGGAACTATGATTCTTTAGTAGATGTTGTGTCTCCCATATGTGACAAATAAAAGTCAAAATTATGAGCAAACAAGAAATCATGAAACTCTTCTAACTGAGTGAAGGTAGGCTCACCATGATGATTAAGTGAGTGTCAGATGCACTAACCAACCTCTTCTCATCATTGATGGTGGACAACCCTAGCATCTTGAGGCAAGACAGGTAATATGAATTGATGCAAGTGGCAACCAATATATTTTATAATACAAACCCAATGTTATAGGAAATGTCATGATTACGTAATAGAAATAGACTTGTTGATGTGCTCAATAATATTGAAATTGGGGTATATTAGGATAGTAACACGTATTAATGCATATGTAGAACCCAAATAGGGATAAACTATAGAAACGCATAAACATAAATCAATAAAAAAATCTACACAATTAGTTAGATAACAAGATAAATTGATGCTTTAACTTAAGCATGCAAGAGCACAACCCAAATACAACTCAAAAACTAAGGATAAATTTTGAGGATAAGGGAAACAACAGGGAATTACTTGCGTGATGATGAGTGAGGTGACGACCAGGGGAGCCATGAATGCCAAGGTGATGCAGGCAGGATGCATCGTACCAGTACTAGAGGGCCAAGCTTGAAACACCATTAGAGCCACTGAATTGTCCTGGCGCACTAAGCTCTGAGCAAAGTAAATGTTATGCATTTCGAATGATTTGAGGAGGATGTCGGCGATGAGAGACTTTAATTGCCCTCGTTACCAGTGCGCCATGTGACATACAAACGTCAGGTGTCACCCCATCCAAGAGAAATATGAATCAATTTTATTAGAGACAATTTTAGAAAAATAAAGATCAATAACAATAAAAGTAATAAATATGTTTTTTAAGATAATTATAAAGTGATATAATATAGTGTTTAATAAAATAAAATAACAAATTTGTTTGGGACAATTTTGGGAAAATAGTGACAAATAAAAATGTAAAGTAATTATTAAATAAAATAATTGTACATACAACAAAATAACAACTTTGTTGTATAAAATTTTGGAAAAATAATGACAAATCAAAATGTGATGTAATTATTAAATGAAATATTATTTTATTTATTGTACATAACGCAAAAAATTAAAAAGAAATTTTGGAATTTAATATTCGAAAATTTCGCAAAAGAGAAAGGTAAGCGGTTAGTGTTTGAAAGTTTCGTAAAACCGTATGAGAAATTTTCGTAGAAACTTAAGAAACTTTGAAATTTAATATTCCAAAATTTCGCACTATACGAGTCTTTCTGGTTTGAAAATCTCCTACAATAGAGAGCGGTTAGTGTTTGAAAGTTTCATAAAAACTTATGAGATAATTTCATAAAAACGTACTAAACTTTGAAATTTGATATTCGAAAAATTCGGCAGAAACATATGAGATGGTGTCTTTCTCGACAATACAAACTTTTCATGGTCTTCTTAACTCTTAACTTCAATTTTTCAATTATCCGCCGCTCACAAACTGTAAAGTTATTTAAAGAAAGCAAGCCACCGCCACTTCGTTCGTTATTTGCTCAATTTTCCAATTATATGCTCACTTTTCGGAATGACAAACGGTAAAATTATTATAGAAATAAAGTCACCGCGTTGGTAAGGTTGTCCACCTGGTAATGAAAGTGCTTTCCCTTAATATTCGGGGGATCGGAGGCCCCATTAAATCAGCTAGCTTCCGAAGACTGCTGGAGACATCGATGCCTGACCTCATCTTCCTTCAAGAGACCCTTACGAAGGATCAATTTGCCAGAGATTTTATACACAAATTTCGCCCATCATGGGCTTCAGCGGCTGTTAGTTCTATTGGACACTCGGGGGGATTGCTCGTGGCATGGGACCCTGACCTGCTCGAGTTGAGACCATACATGTCGAGGGGTGGCATTCTGCTCTTAGGCCGCTCGCTTGCCACTAACCAAGAGTTGTCTTTTCTTAATATTTATGGTCCTTGTTCGGACAAAGTGACATTCTGGACTCACCTTGCTTCAAGTGGTCTTCTCTCCTTTCCAAATCTTATAATTGGGGGTGATTTCAACATTATCCTCTCGGCAGAAGAACACTGGGGAGGCCATTTCTTGCCAGGGCCTACAGAAGCTACCTACAAAGAGATATTTGCCTCCAACAATCTTATTGATGTCAAGCCGGTCAGATTGGTTCCTACATGGCGTAATGGGCGAGCTGGCACTGAAGCTATTGCCAGACGCCTGGACCGTTTTCTAGTGACAGAAGATCTCCTTTCCTCTTCCATTGCGCCGTCTTCCTGGGTGGAATTCCCTTATTTTTCTGACCACGCTCCCATCCTGCTCCAGCTGCTGCCTTCTGCTAGTCGACCGACACCTTACAAATTCAACCATCAATGGCTTTCCATTGACTCCTTCTCAGACATTGTACACTCTACCTGGACTGATAGCCGATTCCTCACTGAAAACAACCCTCAATTACGCCTAGTTTGGAAGCTTAAGGTCCTTAAATTTAACACGATCCAGTGGCATAAAGATTATAAAAAAGCGGAAGGTGCCCGTCTACAGTCGCTGGAGACGCACATTACCGCCCTCATCTACAAATCTTCTAGATCGGACTTGACAGCGGAGGAGTCGAACTGTCTTCGTGGGCTCGAAGCACATAGGGAGACTATCCTTCGAGATGTAGAATTCAGCTGGAGGCTGCGTAGCCGCGCCACCTGGCTTAAGAGTGGTGATTCGAACACCAGCTTTTTTCACAAAGTGGCGAGCTCTAATAGAAACAAAAAGACCATTAGGTCTATTTCTAGTGCGGATGATGGTATCATTTGTGGTCAAAAAGCTCTATTGGTGGAGGCGGCATCTCACTTTTCCGGTCTATACAAGGCTGCTCACAACCTTAATCTACCAGAACAAGCTTCTACAGCAAGCCTGTTCCCGTGCATGGTTACGGCAGAGGAGGCCACGGAGCTTTATAAACCTGTCTTACTGACAGAACTTTATGATATTCTGCTACATTTTAAAAAAGAGCGTAGTCCTGGTCCGGATGGATGGACCACCGAATTCTTCATCCACTACTTTGATCTCGTTGGTATCGACCTGCTCCAGATAATAGAGGACACGCGACTTAAGGGACTGATTGCTGGTGGCATTAATTCCACTTTTCTTGTCTTGATTCCGAAAGAGAATAAGCCACTTTTCTTTAATGATTACAGACCGATTGCCCTGTGTAACCTTATCTATAAGCTCATCGCCAAGGTTATCTCTAATCGGATCAAGCCTTTCTTAGGGAAGTGTCTTTCAGAGCGCCAATTGGGATTCTTGAAGGGAAGAAGGATACAGGACGCCATTGGAGCAGCCCACGAGTGTTTGCACATCATAAAACAAAAGAAACAACAAGCACTGGTCCTGAAGCTTGATCTCAAGAAAGCTTTTGATTGTATCGATTGGGGGTTTTTGAGACTCATTCTACATGCTGTTGGCTTCGGGATCGAGCTCACTAATTGGATCCTGGCGTGTGTCACCAGCGCCAACTTTGCTGTTTTGGTCAATGGTGAGGCTTCTAATTTTTTCAAAAGTGAGAGGAGGCTCCGACAGGGATGCCCTCTCTCTCCTTACCTTTTTATCTTGATTATGGAAGGCCTTAGCCTTCTCCTCACCAGGAGTTTTACGGCTCATCATTTTTCCGGTGTAAAGGTTGCAACGTTTATCAAGATCTTCCTCCTCATGTTTGTTGATGATGTTCTCATCATGAACAAAGCTGATCCTGAGGAATGGACTGTGATCCTGGATATTCTTCAACAGTTCTGCTCCATCTCCGGTTTGTCCATTAACTTCACAAAGTCATCATCTCATTATTGGGGACTTTCGGCTCCCGATCTCATCCGCTTCAAGAACCTTTTGCCCTTCAATTTTATCGACTTGAAGGAAGGATTCAACTATCTTGGTTACCAGATGCAATTTGGTGCGTCCCTCCCCGGTGATTGGCGCTGGCTTGTTGCTTCTTTTGAGAGGAAAATAGACTTCTGGTGTAACAAATGGCTGTCACTGGGTGGCAGATTCATATTGATTAAAGCGGTGCTGGAAAGTCTTGCTGTGTACTGGATGACCCTGGAGCGGATCCCAGGCAAGATTACCTCCATTCTTCGAAGGCTCACTTCAAACTTCTTGTGGAATAGTCAGGCTTGTAATCGTCGTTTTCACCTTTGTTGTTGGGATACTCTCTGCAAGCCACGTAGTAGTGGGGGCTGGGGCTTAAAAAATCTCCCAATTTTTAACACTGCCCTATTGGCCAGCTCATTTTGGAGAGCGGTTACACAAGAGAGTATCTGGCATAGTATTATAGCTGACAAATACCTGGGATATCAGTCTTTCAACACCTGGATCAGAAATTCTTCATTTCAGCTCAAGAGAGCATCTCCCATCTGGAGAGGTTTGGTCACCTCCTCCCCTGTCATTCTTCACTAGCTTCGATGGAAGCCTGGCTCAGGAAAGCAGATCCAAATTGGAAAGGATAAGATCCTCGGGCTGGAAGAGAGCTCTCTCCTCTCCCCTTCTTTGTGCTCACACCTCCGTTCCCTTAATGTTTTGACTCTTGCACAGGCCAGATTGTCCGGTGCCCACGGCTTGCCTGATCACTGGATCGACAGTCAAGATCTGGCCCTTGGTGGACTGTGGGAGGCAGAGTGGAATCGATTCACAACGGCTGTCAAAAGTGCTGGCATCTCCCTCACGGAAAATCCAGACTTACTGCTGTGGGCCGGTGGGGATGCCACGGGCACCCTCACGGTTAAAAATTTATATGTGGCACTTCTTACACAGAGTTTACAGGYCTGCACTGATCCCTCATGGTTCACCCAGCTTTGGCATTGGACMATTTCCGCTCAAACTCAAGCTTTTTCTCTGGCTAGCGGGAAAAGGTAAGATTCTCACTTGGGAAATGCTCCGCCGGCGTGGATGGGAGGGGCCGGGGATTTGTCTCCTCTGCCGCAGTTCAATCGAAGATGTCCAGCACCTGTTGATTCACTGCAACTTTGCAAAGGAGGTCTGGTCACGCCTCCTCCTTCATTTCTCTCTCCCTTACACCTGGAACAGGGATACTTTCTCTGATTGTTTACAATTCTGGAATACTCACAAAACCCATCCTGTTAGCTTGGCTGCACACATCTCCTGGCAGTTATGGCTTGAGCGAAACAGAGTGACTTTTGAAGACCACCCCCCAAACTTGTTGAAAGTCGTTTACAGAGTTCTATCTTCTTTCCACTGGAAACAAGCTGCGCCAATTTCCCACATCCACAAAGTTGTCGACTATAATCTGCCTGCGGGTTATACTCTTGCCTGCTTTGATGGCGCAGCGCAATCTGGCAGCTGTGGTGCAGGAGGTATTTTTAAATCGAATCATTCAAGGGTCACCAAGTGGTATTTTAGTGGTGGATTGGGCACGAACACGAAGGCCGAGCTATTGGGGCTCTGGACTACACTTTTTCTTGCAGCTTTGTGGTCTATTACAAATCTACTTGTTCTGGGAGATTCACGCGTAGTCATCGATTGGATCAACAAAAAATCCAACCTCCGCTCTGTCCACATAGAAAACTGGAAACACAATACACTGGAATTGACCAAGTCTTTTGCGGACGTCAAGTTTCTACATTTTCCCAGAGCACACAATGGTGAAGCTGATGCTCTTTCTAAAAGAGCATTGAAGGAAGTGCCTGGGCGACTCGCCATTTACCATTGTGAAAATGGTATAGACAGCCCATCGACTCTTCTCAGTATTTTTTGATCGGGGCTTTCTGTCCATTCTGCAGAGTCTGTTTTCATTGTTTCTTGGATGCACAGCGCCATTTGACCGGGCCTTACAGGCGACCCAATGGACTGATTACATTGTCCTGTTGCCTGCCGAATGTTACTGTTGTTTTCTTTTACCTAATTAGTGACTGAGATTGTTGTTGGCTGTTCTATCTCACACTAATTGTTGTTAGCTGGGAGACTCTGTTTCTGTTTGACCGATCCCTTTTGCTCATTGTCTGTTGAATTCTACATTGTAAATAAATTTATACGCAATATAAATTCGAGATCATTTTTTCCTGGAAAAAAGGTTGTCCACCTGGTATATGTTCATGGTCTTATTTTTCTTTAAAAATTCATGGATGATCTTTTAAGTAAATTATGAATTTATTATTAATATTAATAAAATCAAAATTATGAAAATTAAATTTAATAAAGAATTTATTTTCAGAAATTTGTATGTATGGTGATAATATTTTTGAGGAGATTTAATCTTAAAAATACTTAGATGATTTTAATTTCTATTTAGAATGGAGATAGAATATTGAAAAAAAAATAATCATGAAATAAATATAAAAATATTAAACTTTTATATTAAAATAAAAAACAAAATAATAAAACAATTTTGGAAAAATAATAACGGATAAAAATAGCATTAAAAAAAATACATTTCACACCATAAAAAGATGTCATTGTTTCAAAAATTTCGCTTCTTATTTTACGAATGACAACCTGTAAAATTATTGAAAAATTAAAAAGAACGATAAACTGTAAAGTTATTAAAGAGAGCAAGCCACCGTGCTCGTAATGCTAATGTTATTTGCACACCAAACTTTAAAGATAATCGCTGCAGAAGAGATTTACCATTAAATTAATATTGTTGGACTCTTTGTTTCCCTTTTGCTATATGTCGATGGTAGTGATGATAATTAACAATTTTTTATTATTATCATTAAAACTAGCAACAACCACTTTTATGTAAAAAGTGGTTGATATATGCAGATCAGCGCCATTAATTTAAAAAGGTGGAAAATAGCATCTATCGACTTATATCAATCACTTTTTACATAAAAGTGGTTGTTACTAGTGTTAATACATTATTGTTGACATGGTTAATTATTAATATTAATTAATAATTATTGTATATAGAGTATGTATGTATAATATACATACATACCCTTAAGGTACCCATTTTATAATATAGTTAATAAGTATATTAATAATAACTAATACCCTATATTAATTATGACCATTGTTAATAGTCATTAATAATATTATTATTAATCAATAATATAATAAATTGTGCATATTACATTAACATTTAATATTAATAATATAATATATAATCACTTCTTAATACAATAATGTATCATTAGTAACCCTAATACAAATTATAATAGAAATAAATCTACCCTATTCTTATTGTGGATTGGTGAGACAAATGAATGACTCACATTACATTAACCCCTAATGTGGAGCCATAGTACATGGGTTTCTACTCTCAAAAAGAAAGAAAATAAACTTATAACCAAAAAATCCTCTACCTCATAAGATGCAATTTAATGGAAAATATTATCACTTGTCTTAATACAAACTCTAATGCACTCACCACCACATACATTTCTATAATTAATTTTTGAATTCAATTTTTATTTAAAATTGAAGGATTAATGATAACACACACTTAATTTTAGATTTCAATTTTTATTCAAAATTAAATGATTAATGTTAGAATTTGTTTTTCTTAAATGTGACTACTTTCATATTAAAGATTGAAAAATATTTTATTAGAAATATTTCTCACCCCCACATACACTTTTGTAATTAATTTAAGAATTCATTTTTTATTAAAATAAAAAGATTATAGTTAGAATTTATTCTTTCATATCTCCTTTATAAATAGTGAAAATATATTAAAAACTTCAAAACTATTTTATTATAAATTTTTGTTTTTTGTTTTTAATAATATTAAAATTGGAGAGCTCCATTTTTTATTAGATTGAAATTATAACATTTAATTTTATAACAAATTTTTTCTAATTATTAATAATATTAAAATTTAGATTTCCCAATCATTTGAAAATTTTAATAATATGAAAATTTAGATTTCCCAATCATTCAAAAATTCTAATAAACAAATTTATAATTGTATTATCACTATATTTCATCCTTCCCATGAAATTGCAACTTATGTACCAACTTTCACCAACTAATAATTATTTATTCAGTTGATCTACGTGGGACCTCTTGGTCTCCACTCCCGAGCTCTTGTGGACTATTTGGAGGCCATTGAAGGTGTTGCGAAAATCATACCTAGATACAACCCTGCTACATGGATGTTAGAATTAACATCAATCAATTCTGTAAGTCTTGGAGCAGATAAGTCATTATTTGTTTTATATATGTATGTGCGGGTGGTCTTTTTTAATTATTCAAGACTGCTGAAAGATAAACGCTATTGATTTATGAGAAGACTTAATGACGCTCTAATTCATGAAATTAGCAATCCTCTCCCTGGCTCCAAGGATTTGAGCTTCGAAAGGCAATTCCCTCAACCTTTGCAGTTCAAACGTTGGCTCTCGGATTTGAGCTTCGAAAGGAAATTCGCTCAACCTTTGCAGTTCAAACCTTGGCTTGTCATTTGTGTTATTGGTCAAATCCTCAGTACAACAACGTTCGATTCTTCTTCACCCTTCAATATAATACAATATTTGTTTTTAATAATAAATGTAGTACATTGAAATTGAAGTTTGTCAAATATAGTACAAACATTTACAATCAAGTATTTGATCTGTTTTGTTTAATATATCATCTTAGTAAATTATTTAACATTTTAACTCTACATTGCATTAGTAATGTATTTATTCCTCTAACCTTAATAATCATTAATCATTGCATGTATTTTCATTATTACCCTAGCCCTAATAATCATTAATCATAATAATCATATCATTCGAAGAAATTATTTTTGTTGTTTCCAAAATCATCCTACACAGACTTCAATTTCCGACTGATTTCAATTTTCTTGGTTGAGTTCAGGCGCATACGTCTTCAATTTTCTGCTTCTGGAATTGGTTTGACATTGGGCAAACTTTGGCATTAAGTAGACTTCAATTTCCGGCCGATTTCAATTTTCTTGGTTGCGTTCGGCTTATGTTTTCATTTTTCTGCTTCGGGAATTGGTTTGACATTGGGAAAACTTTGGCATTACACATCATAGGTTAATTTAGAATGCTTTTCCAGCTCCCCAAAGTGAAAGAATGGTCGGGCCGTGACTGATCTTGACCGTATATTCATTTGAACACAGTCAGGTGCCTCTTATATTACAGGGCCTCCTCGCCTTAAAAATGGATGCATTTGCTTCAGGACTGTTGATTTCAATTTAACCCTTCACCTGATTTCAAGTCGTTGCCTAGTTCGCCCTCTCGGTCCATACTTTACGTGCCAATACTAAAATCTCGTTAGCTTATAGCTTATGCCTGTAAAAAAAATTCTAATCAATAAATCATATAAACTAATTCTTAATCCAAATTCTTAAAAACCTAAAATCTAAATTTCAAAAGATTAATTCAAATTCTAAAATACCTAAAATGTAAATTTCAAAAAAAAATTGTTCCATATTAATAAAATGTAAATTTCAAAAAAAATTTGTACCATATTAATAAAACGTAAATTTCAAAAAGAAATTGTACCATATTAATTTCCATACGAGGTTCAAAGCCACAAACACCTAATCAATAAATCATATAAACTAATTCCTAATTGAAATTCTTAAAAACCTAAAATCTAAATTTCAAAAAATTAATTCAAATTCTAAAATACCTAAAATGTAAATGTCAAAAAGAAATTGTAACATATTAATTTGCATACAAAGTTCGAAGCTACGAATAAAACTAGTTTGCATCAACAGTGAGTGTTTAAACTAGCACAGCTGCTAACACGCGACTGAGAATGTCGAAAGGTAGCGGCTGAGAATGCGTGTCCCCAATACATTGAGAATGTGTGCTTTCAATATAAAACGTTTGTGGTAATATGAAACGTTTGGCTTGATTAGGTTGATAAATGGAACGTGGCAATTACATATCCTTGATAAATGGAACGTGGCAATTACATATCCTTACAGTATTTTTTTAATGTGATCAGATAAATGTTAAAAAGTAAACATGTTAACGGATGCCTTGATAAATGCAAGAAAGTTATGAACAATAAATCTGATCCATTGATTTTGGAGGACGACTAAGAATATACCAGCATCTTCAATGCATAGCCATCAGAGTAGGGTTTAAGGTTAAATAAGATTAAAAGATCATTAATTGTGCCCATTATCAATAGGTGTACGCCATACCATTCGTCTCAAACTCCAAACAAAATTTGAAAAACCAACCATACTTGAAATGCAACATGCATATAGATGTCACCTTAACCACTAGTGCGTTAATTGAAAGGAATGCCAAACATGCATCCAACTTAACCACATATGCGTTAATTGAAAGGTGCTTGAAAGGCAGGCCAAACGGCATCCAACCAGCTTAACCACTCATGCGTTAATCCAAAGGTAGACAAAATTTAATATTTTATAAATTAATATTTGCTAATCAGATTAATAATACTTTAATGTAAAAACGTGGTCATTGTTCCCGAATGGTATATTGATGCGTCCAACTACCATGATGAGGCTATGTTCATGAGGCGTGCGGAGTCGTGGGTAGAGGAAGCGACCCGCCATCTTTCTACAACGTACCAGCGTTTTGCACCGTAGACACTTGTTATTGTATTTAAACTTTATTCATTAATTTGAGATGACTACAAAAAATATGTCAACATCTTTCATTGCTGGCCATAAGATTAAAATTTATGATAAAAAGGTTGATTAGTCCATCAATTCCCATAGGGGGGACGCCTATCGGCATAATTAAGATTGTAATAAATAGCATATCTCTAAATTAAAATGGCAAATGAGAATGTCTAAGTAATTTGAGGAAGGATTGTTAATAAAGAGAATCTATCCACTTCTTTAATTAAGCATTTCAAGTAGATTAACAAGTAGTATAATACTCATATAAGGGTGTCAATTAGTTTTAACTTATCATAATTGGAAATTAAGAAATATTTTATAATCGTGAAACTTAAAATGTTTACTAAGAGGAAACTTAATTTTTCAATCTGAATGAAAACTTCTTAATTCCTTTATAAAAATGCAAGGTGATTCTAAAAAATTATCATAATATTAAAAACTCCAATGATAAGTCATGAACAAATTAATCTAAAATTAGTTTTATTTATTAATCTAAAATTTATGTGAAATAAATATAAAATAAAATTAATATAATATATTATATGATGATAAGATGGTAAGTGATTACTTGCGATTCTTTAGAATTTTGTTTCTATGCTAGAAAAGCATTAAGAGAAACTTTTCAAGATCACCATAATTTTTCTTGAGTCAGAAGCAAAATAAAAATATATTAAAAAAAAAATTGATGTAAATAATTATCTCGTGTTCATTGTGGTGGTCTGTATATTAATTCCATATAGGAAAAAGTAATAATGAGTTACAGGGAGTTTAGTTGAGATAAGAGGAAAAAATATTTTATAAATTAAAAAATATATCAAA